>JAEANM010004880.1:0-18500 GCA_017656035.1 Myanophis thanlyinensis
ACAGAAACTGCCCACCCAGTCACATGACCCCCAGCCACACCCACCAAGCCATGCCCACAGAACCGGTAGTAAAAAAATTCAAATTCCACCACTGGTTATAGTATCAAATTTTAACTCATATGAAATAGTAACTATTAGCCATTTCTATAGTAATAATTCACTTAATCATCAGAGTGAGATTTTTATCCTGCTGCTACAATACTCTTCTCATCATTTGGTTTCTGATACAGATATCTCTGCATTTTGTTGGAGACCTTAAGTAAAGATTTGAGAAAGGAGTTAACTTGACGATGGGCATGTTTCAAGCCTAATGGAACTGTTGTTTCTTTATTCACATTAGAAGACTACGTCCCAGTGCCAGATTCCAATCAGGATGTGTCTGTCTAAAATTAAGCACAACATTTAGCCAAAGACCTTTTCCATTGACTATATGGTAGAACGGGTGCTTTAGCTGCAGACAGACCAAGTTCAATAACTGGCACATCAAGGATAAGATGGATATCATGGTGAGGCGCTGCTGGTCAGTGTGATACCATTAAATCAGCCAGTTTGAATTTGTCTACATGTCTCTCTAAATTAAGCTCAAGGATGCCTCATTAACCATTGTTTAAGGTCGTGCACTCAGCCTTTCTCTTATCCCTTGGCCAAAACCAGGGCCAACTAACTTTGTCTCTTTCTGAATCAATGTGGGTGGGAGGAATATTTTCCATCTTTTTCTGACACAAGCCAGCCTTCTTATTTCGATGATGTCTATGCTTCAGTAGTCATCGAGCTGATGATTCAGCAGGTGGTACAGACAGTCCTCAATTTACGATCACAATTGAGCCCAGAATTTATGTTGCTATGTGAGATGCTTGTTAAATGAGTTTTGCCCCATTTTACGACTTTTCTTGCCACATTTGTTTTAGTCAATCACTGCAGTTGTTAAATTGGTACACAGGTGTTAAGTGAATCTGGTCTGACTTTGCTTGTCAGAAGGTCACAGAAGATAATCACATGATCCCTGGACACTGCAACAGTCATAAATATGAGCTAGTTTGCAAGCATACAAATGTAAATCATGTGACCATGGGGATGCTGCAATGGTCACAAGGGTGAAAAATGGTCGTAAGTCACCTTTTTCAGGGCTGTTGTAACTTTGAGCAGTCACTAAATGAACTGTTATATGTTGAGGACCACCTGTACATCACCAGCAATACAGTGAGGATGCAGCTCAGCTTCTGTTGGCCACTTTGATTAGGCGGTCTATGACAGCCTTCTTGAGTTTCAATTATTTTGAATTTTCTTTTTATCTGTTTGCTGTACTGTGAGGCACCCAGCGTCACTGCTACAGTGAGATAGGTGACATATAAATTTAATGAATAAATAAATATGTCAAGGTTCTCAGCTGATTCCTGGCTCAGACATCTGGGTCAGCATAGCCCAAAAAGCAGCTCGAGCAGAAGTGTTAAACTGGCAGCCTGCAGGCCGGATGCATCACACTCACCCCGGCTCCACAAAGGCAAAAAACTATCCTGATACATCACAAGATGTCATGTGATGCAATTGAGTTTGACACCCGTTAGTTAGAGAGAAGAGTGTGTGTGTATATGTGTGTATATCGTGTAGGAGAAAAAAAAACCTCTAGCTTCCTCTCTGCTCCTTCATGACTACATAGACAATCCCTGTCACCTATTGTTTGGGCTACTTTTGAATGCAGGTTTTACTGCTTTTCTAGAAAAGTTGTGAACTTATGTTCAAACATAGGCAGAACAATATATGCTAGGCAGGATGATTGAACAATGAAGCAGAAAAGTAAGCTGATTTACACAACCAATCCATCCATCAACCAGACAGCTGATTCCCAGGTTGGGAAAGAGTGATAGGTAAAGAGGGAGCAAAGTCTGTTGGTCTACCTATCTGTCAAAACCATGGGCCGTTACAGTTGTGCTGTGATTGGTAAGTTGTTATCCTGGTGCTTGAAAAGGGATGGAGATGGATAGAAATGCAGGCTTCCATACATAGGAAATAAGAATACTGTCCTTCAGCTGCAAGCCAGAATAGAACTGGGACTGGCAATGAGGTCAGCAAAATCTATGCTGGAGCTGTTTTCTTGGACTCAGAAAAGAAGACCTTCACCTCAACCATCAGGAGGAACCCTTAGCATTTATACTTACCTAAGCTTGTGCAGTATATAATAATCAGAAAAGGGAATAGATGCCTTATTTATTTATTTATTAAATTTATATGACGTTTACCCCATTTATTAACTTAATTTGCATGATATGTAAACCACCATTCCCCACTTGTGTTCACATTTTCCTGTGAGAATCTAGGTAAATATGTAATATTCTCTCCCAAGACTTACAAACAAGGAAAGTTAAGCTGTGGCCTCAACAGATTGAAAAATCATGACATAGAGGTGTTGCTGAATCACAATTTCCAGTATCCCACACCTCTTTTCCAGCAAATTCTGTGGTACCAGAAATTCCCCAACCTTCCCCTAATCTATTGTTAAGCTTATCTACAATTGTCCAGATTTTGGCAAATCTGCAAATCCCTTTCTTTTCTGGTTGATACTCCAGTCACTTTATAATGGCTTTCCAACTATCATTTCCTTTCCTTTTTCTGAAGAACAACAAAACCCCCAGCCAACATACAGGAGATAGTTATTTCCTCCCTTTTTAACTACAAGTAGTCCCTGATTTACAATCATTCATTTAGCGACTATTTGAAGTTACAATGGTAGTGGAATGACTTATGACTGTTTTCACACTTATGACTGTTGCACCATCCACGTGATCATGTGATCAAAATTCAGGCACATGGCAACTGGCATGTATTTATAACAGTTGCATTATCCCAGGGTCATGTGATCATCATTTGTAACCTTCCCATCTGGTTTTCCACAAGCAAAGTCAATTAAGGAAGCCAGATTTGTTTAATGACTGCATGGTTCACTTAACAGCTGCAGTGATTTGTGTAACAACTGTGGCAAACATCATAAAACAGGGCAAAACTCATTTAACAACTGCCTTGCTTAGCCATAGAAATATTGCACTCGTTGTAAGTTGAGGACTACCTGTATAATGTTTGAAATCCTCACTGTTAAGAATATTTCCAATAAAAGTATCCCTTTGAATAGTACAAATTCAAATTTTGTTAGCATTTTGTTACTAGACTAATCAAAACCCCTTGATTAGTAAGCTAAAGCATAATTCAATATTACATATACCATAATAAATCAGTTTTAAACTGGCTGATGCACAGGTCATGGTTCAGACACAAGAAGAATGGTTCAAAATATGCGCTACCTGTTCCTCCTGTCACCAAATCTATGATTAGATCCACAGCTTCCCCGGATCAAACAGTACATATAGCCAGCCAGCCAGCCATAGATTGGAGCATGGCAGTGCAATCAGCCATGGGAATCAACCAACTTTCCAAACTTGATGGATGGTGCAAATTGCCCTTTTCCAGGGTAGCAAAATACACAGAAGCTGTTTTCTTTTGTTGGCCGCCTTTTCAATTAAGGACGCCTAGTGAATGGCCCGCAATGAGCTCTTGGCTGGCACAGCGAAGCTGTTGTGACACATTCTCCTGTGGGCACTGGATGCCAGTCAAGGGAGGGAAAAGGGACCCACTGGACACCCTGCCACTTCCAACTGCTTACAGTTGAATGATTAGAACTGGCAGTAAAAAAAAACCTTCTCTCTTTTTCATTTGGGGAGAGGAAATACAATTATTTTAGATGTGGAATACTGCAGAAAACGCTTTCCAAGAGAGCTCCAGGCCCAGGGCAAAAGGAGGTCACCCTATGCAAATGACAATCACAGAGAAGGGCCACCGCCGCCACAGCCTGGCGCTGGGGCGGAAGCCGGGCAGCCCTAAATCACTCTGGGAAGGCCGGTGCCCGCCTTGTTCTCCGCCCTCTTCACTGTCTGCAGCTGCCCGACTTGGCAGCGGGCAGGAAACCCCGAGCCACGGGCAACGCTATCGTCCTGGCCTCAGCGGGCTCGCGCGAGCCACCTTTTGGCCGGCTGCCAAAAGACCCGGGAGGAGCTCGCGCCTGATGGGGCGCGGGCGCGAGCGTGAGCGGCTTAACTTCGCCGGCTGCGGTGGCGCGAGCCCCCCTCGCGGCGCTCCTCCCGCCCCCCTCCCCTCCCTTCACTCTGCTCCAGGCAAGGTAAGAGCGGCGGCGGCTGCTGCCTTTGCAAATGCTCGGGATGAGGACGGAGCCGGTCTGGGAAAGCGCGCAGCAGGAACTCGAAGACAGGTTAACCCGGGGGAAGAGTCCTGGCTGTGGTGCTGCTGCTGCTGCTGCCCAGCGTTAGTCCGTTTGCTGAAGATCGCGAAGTTGCGCGTGTTTGTTTTTCTTTCCGGACCGAGGGATGGATTGACCGATCCTGCCGGGAATTAAGTGGTAGACGAACTCGTGGAGACGAAAGCGGACTGAAACCGTTCATTTATTTTTTTTTTAACCCCCTTTCTTTTTTTTCTTTTCCTTTACGCAGAAGTAAGTGATTCGAATTTAGCGCGGGGTTGCAATGTGAAAATCCGGGGTGTTTTTTTTATTTTTATTTTCATTCTGAGTGTTCTGAAATAGTGGGTTTTGATAAAACGTTGAGAACAACTTAGCTACCCGTTTATGCAACGCATTTATGCATGCCATCTTTAATGCTGGTTTGGGAGTCCGTGGACTAGTGGTTAACGCGCTGGATTAGAAGGCGCTGAGTTCAAGTGTTGTCTTCGGTACAGTCGCCAACTGGGTGACTTTAGGCGAGTCAGGCTTCTCTCAGTCCTAGGAAGAATGCAGGGGCGAATTTCTGAAAATGTTGGCTAGCAAACTTCAGGGACTCCTTCGGGAGTCAAAGAAACAATGAAGAAAAAAAACACTAGTTCAGTTGATGCCTGTGCATATCTACCCACTGTCCTGCTCACTAAGACTATTGAGGTAAATATCCAGAAAACTACAGAATCAGACTTAAAAGTTTCCACCTCAATTACTAAAAGGTTTGGATGCTGAAAAAATAGTGTTCTCCCTCCTTTGGTTGGGCTTTTTTTTTTTTTTTTTAGTAAAAATGGAGTGTGTGTGAAGGGGCTGTGGGCATAGAAATTGTGCATACTTTCTACAGCAAGATTACCACAAAGACTGATGTATGGTGGTAGGTGAACTGTGATGACTAATAACAAGGAAAGACTGTTACACTGGAGTGAGCTGATCATTTGATAGTTGGAAAAGAGAATGGTGGGTTTTTGGGGTTGTTGTTAGAACAACTCATTTAAAGATGTCTTGAGTTTTTAAAAATATACTAGGAACCTGATATAATGGCAAAGAGTTAATATGAGTCATTTTAACAATTGGCACTTTTCCCCCCTGACTCTACTCATATATTGCATACTTTGCTGTTGGGCTAATTGGCTAGGTATTTGTAACAAGCCAAAACGGGTTTGATGAAATGGTATTTTAAATTTGATTTAAAATAATAAAAGGATTTAAAATAATAAAATACTGTATGATTCATGATGAGATCCCCTAATATTGTGCCCTTCCCTACAGTAAGTCTTAGTCACTGCAACAAATCACAGTTTTTCCTGCCTCTCTTTATTATTTTGTTTCAGATTTTAGATTATAATGTCCTTGGGAATTGTTCTGGTGTAGTTTTTTTTTGTGTTTTGTTTTTGGTATTCCATAAACTTGTACGGCATAGTAGAAACAGCATAATATTGATGTTCATGTTTTCCCCTTTTTTTCTCATCCCACCCACCCCCCCTCAAAAAAAAAACCCCACCCAAGATACTGAATTTGCAAGGTATCTCTTACTGGTTATTCATGCCTGTATTTTTGTAACTCGTAATGATTAATGGGACCAAAATGAACTTTCCATTTGGGAGAGATTAATAAAAGATATTTGCTTTATTAATTGTCAACTGTTAAATGTATTGTGTAAGAGTACCTTTCAAAACATAGCAAAAAAAAAAAAAAAACCTACTATGGAAGTTGAAATGTAATGGAATTTTCCCATGAAGTCTCCCATCTGATTTTTTGTTTTCCTTGTAAACTCAACTGGCTCCGAAAACCGAATAAGCAAAGTATTCCTCTTATGTCAGTACACACACCTCTATGTCAGTATACACTTAAAAATAAACCTTTAAACATCTCTTAATTTCTATAGTTACTACTAATTAATTTCTATTCTCACCACCCCTTTATTGCCTAGCTTGCCTTTTTGTTTCAGTAAAATGGACTGTGGTTAGCCTCACTATCATTTTGGATCAGTCTCTCTCGAAGATAGGATTTTGGGAGAGGAATAGTTGTCTACATCACTTGGTTTGGAAAGCTAGTAAAAAGAAAAGAGAAATGGGTTGTCTTATGACGGCCAACCGCATTGTTTGGTCAAATAGTGAATCGTAGATTGTGTTTGTTTTGAGAGCAGTGTTTCTCAACCTTGGCAATTTTAAGCTGTGTGAATTTCAGTTCCCAGGATTCCCCAGCCAGCTGTACTGTGCTGAGGGAATTCTGGGAATTGAAGTCCATACAGCTTTAAGTTGTTAAGGTTGAGAAACCCTGCTCTAGAGAGCAGTTAAATAGAGGAGAAGTCTTCTTCTGTGGCTATGATTCATCTCTTTTCTTTTCATTTATGAAGGACTGATGCAAATCTTAAGCTGCCAGACAGCGGGAAGCATTTAGGGAGCCATTGTGAGTTGTTGATGCTAAAGCAATACTTTTATCTATGGAGATAGGGAGAGTTGGAATTACCGTGATTTCAAAACCAGATTGAAACTGCCTTGGATGCCATTGTGAATATGTTTTGTCAACCTCACCTTTGTTATTGGAGTAAATAGAGGCCCCAGCAATTCTGAACCCAATCCAAATAAATTGAAGTCCCATTAGAGGCATTTTAACTATCACTGTAACTCCGACATTTGAATCATTTTGTCCTTGAATGTATTTTGCCTCGAAAGCATTCCAATGTGGCTGATGACATTCTTTTCCTGATTTAATTGGACGAGTTAATAAAAGCATGGTCTGAGTACACCAATAAGCCACTTTTAGTGGGATTCATTATTTTCCTTTCCCTCTCATCCATCCCCCTCTGAAAGTCCATTCTTTCCAAAGGTATTTAGGTTTACTGAAAGTTAGTTGGCTGGAAAAGTTCACATAGCGTATCCATGGCAACTCTCAGAAATCAGGGTGACTGAATGGGGTGAGAACAATGGGTGGACTTACCATGCAAAAGAAAAGAAAGAAGTCTGTCTAGGGATGGAGAAGGAGACCACAAGCTGCATTCTTATTATTTATGATCTATACATTTATTATTTAAAACCATGCAATGGTAAATTACTGCTGTTATATTGCCAAGAGGACAACATGGACATGAATTGAAGTTGAACTGGCCTCAAAGGATGTTTTCTCTATCACTACATTATATGTAAACAAATCTTTTAGGAGCTTTTGTTGAGGTGGCTATCCTAACGTAGAATAGAAGTGAAATAACTAAGGATTTTGGCAAAACTTTACAGGTCTAGATGTCATTCATTCTGTCTATATCTGGGACATACCACTTTATACCACAAGTAGGTGCTGATTTTCTTTTTCTTCTCTCACCAAATTTGATAGAGTCCTACTGGCCTAATACAGCTAGTCCTCAATTTACGACCACAATTGAGACCCAAATCTCTGTTGCTAAGCAAGACAGTCCCATTTTACGACCTACCACTGTGAATCACTGCAATTATGAAGTTAGTAATATGGCTGTTAAGTGAATCTGGCTTCCCCCTTGACTTTACTTGTCAGAAGGTTGTACCATGTGTGTGTGTGTGTGTCATATGACCCTAGGACACTGCAACCCTCATAAATATGAGTCAGTTGCCAAGTATCTGAATTTTGATCATGTGACCATGGGGATGCTGCAATGGTCATGTGAAAAAATGGTAATCACTCTTATCAGTGCTGTTGTAACTTTGGTCACTAAACGAACGGTTGTAAGTTGAGGATTACCTGTAGAATGTCTCACATTTCATGTAAGACTGCAGTTTGGTGCCAACATGGCCTAGCTCCCAACCATTTGCTTTTCATAGTAATTTAACAGATTAACAGAATTGGAAGGGACCTTTTAAGTCATCTAGTCTGACCCCTCCCCCCCATCCAAGCAGGAAACCCCTACACTGTTTCTGATAGATCTTCTTGAAAGCCTCCAGTGATGAAGTTCCCACAACTTCTGAAGGGAAGTTGATTGGTTGATTGTTCTCACTGTCAGAAATTTTCTCCTTATTTCTAGTTTGAATCTCTCCTTGATCAGTTTCCATCCATTATTCCTTGTCTGGCCTTCAGATGCTTTGGAAAATAGCTTGACCTCCTCCTGTCTGTGGCAGCCCCTCAAATATTGGAACACTGCTATCATGTCTCCCCTGGTCCTTCTCTTCACCAGACTAGCCATGCCCAGTTCCTGTAACCATTCTTCATATGTTTTAGCCTCCAGGCCCCTAAATCATCTTTGTTGCTCTTCTCTGCACTTTTTCTAGAGTCTCAACAACTTTTTTGTAGCGGGGTGACCAAAACTGGATGCAGTATTCTAGGTGTGGTCTTACTAATCTACTACTACTACTACTACTACTACTACTACTACTACTAATCTCTGTAGATTTTACTATCCTACTATTGCAGCACCATTGAGAGTGTCCTGACAAGTCTGAGAAGACTATTGAGTGGTATTAGTACTTCACTTGATCTTGATTGAATCCCTCTGTTAATGCAATTTAGGATTGTATTAGCTTTTTTTGACTGCTGCCACACACTGTTTGCTTATATTTAATTCTTAGGGTCCTTAGGTCCTTTAATTTATTCGAGTCCTTAGGGAGATGGGGCGGTATATAAATATGATTAATAAATAAATAAATAAATTGGTTGTCCACTAAAATTCTAAGATCCCTCCCAGATGTCTCTTGTTAGGTTTATTTTACCTATGAATAGCTCTTTGAAACTGCAAAGCATGTACACCTATTTTTAAAATCTTTCAATAAACTTAATGTGATTTTTGAAATTTTTTCCCTTGGTCAACAGAAAAATGTCAGGTATGCAATGTGATACCTGTTGAATTCCTCCACCCACTGATTAAAAAAAATCTTGTAATATATAAAATGATTAAATGGGTGGCTGGATTGCTGAACAGCAATCCCTCATTTACAAGAATGCTCTTGAGATACAAAGGCATTTGTTTGGCAGTCTGTATAATGCATGACTGTATCCCTATATTTCATCTTGGTATGACCCTTTGCCCCTCCCACAAAAGACTGGGATGAGACCTAACATCTCGGCATTAATTAAGTAGCAAAAAGTAACTCTTTCCAGCTTAATTTATGGGTAATTATATTTTTGTATTAGGTATTTTTTACTATTTTATAATTGGCCATCCTGCTATGCTAACCCATTTCCTGGGAGGAGTTATGACAGGTTCTCACAATTCCAAACCTATTTAGTGCTCCAAAATATTTGCCTAACCCCTAGACCAGTGGTGGCAAACCTTTTACTTACTGAGTGCCGAAAAGTATGCACTTTGCACATGCCATCTGAACTTGCGTGTGGCTCTTCCACGTGTGCTGCATGTGCAACTGCACCATCTGCGCATGCATGCAGCTTTTGCACGTACAATGCACATGTGCTGGAGGCAGGCACTCATGTACACATGAGTAATCGCATGTGCCTGCGCAGGAAAGCTTCGAAGACCAGCTGGATTTCCTGCTGCAGTTGTGCACATGCACAGCAGAGGCCCAAAGACCAGCTGGGTCTCTGCAGTTGTGCATGCATGCAATTGCATGTGCATGCTCAGCTGGAGGTAAGATGGCCGACAGTTTGTGTGCCCAGCAAAATGGCTCTGTGTGCCACCTGCGGCACCCGTGCCATAGGTTCGCCATGACGGCCTTAGACTGTCATTTTATTTCAAGTAAGTCTGATTATGAAACAATGTAATTTGGATAATTCTGACCAGAATTTTAAAACTGTCAGACCAAACTTGTGACTGCTAAATTCTCAGCAAAAATCAGAGCCCTAAAAGTTGTGTAGGTGAAAAGTATTTTGGCTAGTGCTTTACCACGTGAACCCATCAAAGGGCTATAACAGCTATTGGGGACAAATAGTATTATTTGGGGCTTTTAAGTTTAGAGGGAACGCAATTAAGAGAGTGTGATAGAAATACATAAATTACACCAAAATGTAGGTTGGTCCCAAAGTCATCCAGTGACATTTAAAGGTGATTGATAATAGCTGACAGATTAATCAGCTTTAATAAAGAGAGCCATATAGAATATTGCTATTTGGTAGTTGATAATCATGATAGCTGATTGTTATAGAGGCAGTCTGTGACAGGGGAGATGTACTTTCATGTTCAGTTTTGGATTTTCTCAGGTTGACCACTGTGAGAACAGAACGCCAGACTAGGCAGATCTACCATTTGCTTAATACTCTTTTTTTCTTCATAATGCTATGGGCTTGGTCCTTCCTATTGAAAATATTAATAATCTTTTCTGCAAATAATTTGGGTATATTAAGGAATGTTGTTCTTCTCAAGAAAAATGAAAGTGCAATTCTCTTTTTTCAAGTGAAACAAATTTTCAGTTCAATAGTAGCAAACCCCCTAAATTTCATTCTACTCTATAGGCATTTTTTTTTTAAATTAACCTGGCCAGAAAATATCTTTCAAGATATTATTGTTTAAGCAGAAAATATATGAACCAAGATTAAATGCTGTTGGAATGACCTGGGAAATGTCTGACTTCCAGAGTGATGTAAGACTTTGTATTGAAAGATTAAAAAAGGGTTCCTGAGCACAGTTTCAGATGCAGTACAGGCAATTGTCGACTTACAACCACAGTTGAGCCCAAAATTTCTGTTGCTAAGTGAGACATTTGTTAATGGAGTTTTGCCCCATTTTGTGACCTTGTTAGTAACACCACTGTTAAGCGAATCTCGCTTCCCCATTGATTTTGCTTTCAAAAGTTTACAAAAGGTGATCACATACTCCCGGGACACTGCAACCATCATAAGTATGAGTCAGTTGTCAAGCTTCATCATTTGATCACAGGACCATGGGGATGCTGCAATGGTCATAAGTTTGAAAAACGGTCATATATCACTTTTTCAGTGCCGTTGTAACTTTAAATGGTCACTAAATGAACTGTTGTAAGTCGAAGACTACCTGTACTCTTTAAAGTGGCTGCATCTTTTTCTAGGATCATAAGAGTCCCCTTCAAAGCAGTAGTATAATCTTCGGAAAAGTCAGGTTTTCTCTAAGTGACAGACAAGTGATGCATGCTGAGCCTTACATATTTTCGGTCTTTCACTATGGGAGCACTGTAGAGGTCTAATACAGTTAGTCCTGGATGTCCCAAAAGTGGTTTTTCATATGGCAAGTGGACTTTCTGGTTTTTCTTTGAAGATGTTTCAATTCTCCTCCAAGAAGCTTCTTCAGCTCTTCAGAAACAGCTTCTTCAGAGCTGAAGAAGCTTCTTGGGTGAGAAGGGAAATGTCTTCAAAGAAAAACCAGAAAGTCCAGTTGCCTCTTGAAAAACCACCTTTGGTAATCCAGCACCTCGATGATGGAGAATCTCCATAGACAGTTAGTCCTGGACTTACAACCATTCATTTACTGACCATTTGAAGTTAGAACAGCATGAAAAACGCTATTTACAACCAGCCTCTGCACTTATAACTATTGCAGCATCTCTATACAGGTAGTCCTCGACTTACAACCACAGCTGAGCCCAACATTTCTGCTAAGTGAGGCATTTGTTAAGTGTATTTTGCCCCATTTTATGACATTTCTTGCCACAGTCGTTAAGTGAACCACTGCAGTTGATCAGTGTGTAACACGGTTGCTAAGAGAATCTCGCTTCCCTGTTGACTTGGCTCGTCAGAAGGTTGCAAAAGGGGATCATGTGACCCCAACATACTACAACCGTCATAAATATGAAGCAATTGCCAAGCATCTGAATTTTGATCATGTGACCATAAAGGATGCTGCAAAGGTCATAACTGTGAAAAACGGACATAAGTCACATTTTTCAGTGCCGTTGTAACTTTGAGTGGTCGCTAAATTTCAATTTCAATTTCAAATTTATTGGTCACATACACAGTGAGGACTACCTGTAGTCACATAATCAAAATTCAGGCGCTCGGCAATCAGTAGGTATTTATAATGTTTGCAGAGTCCCAGGGTCACGTGATCACCACTTGCAGCCTTCCCAGCCACTTTACGATAAGCAAAGTCAATGAGGGAAGCCAGATTCACTTAAGGACCACATGATTCGCTTAACTGCAGTGATTCACTTAATGACTGCCGCAAGAAAAAGTCGCAAAATTGGGCCCGACTCTCTTAACAACCCCCATTGTTTAGCCATAGAAATTCTGGCCCCAATTGTGAAGACGAATCGAAGATTACCCGTACCTTTTATTGCCAAGCTGCTCAAGACTGCTAGCTTTTGATTTTTAAATAAAGGGTATGATCCTAAATGATTTCACTAGGAAATTAACATGAAATGAATGGGGCTTTAAAATAAATGTGTATTTTGAAGTTTAATAAAAACTTTGCTTAGGATTAATGACTGTCCCAGAGGTAATTGTACTATCATACATTAAAAGAAAAGGATATAAGACAAGGAGATGAAAAGAATATTTTTGTTGGTCCTGGCAACTGTTTTTGTTATGGTTTTAGGCATCCCCTGGTAATAAGAGAAGAGAGCTTGTTTCCAGAGATGCGTTTTAAATAGTTCTGTAGTCCTTTGAAGTGTCTCAGAGCAGAATCCCACTTTTTATTTGATCTGGGATTCCATTATTGTTATTAAACACATAACACAGCAGTGAAAGACGAAGATTTGGGTCAGAAGAAAATGTTTTGTATTGTAATCAGGGCCTGAGTGAAATCTGACAAGACTTTGCAACGGGTAGTCCTCGACTTACAACATTTCATTTAGTGACCATTTGAAGTCACAACGGCACTGAAAAAAGTGACTTTTGACCATTATGACCATTGCAGCATCCCCGTGGCCATGTGATTTACATTTGGATGTTTGACAAGTGATTCAATTGATTATTTTTGTCCTGGTCATGTGATCCCCTTTTGCAACTTTTTGACAAGCAAAGTCAATAGGAAAGCCAGATGCACTTAACAACTGGGTTATTAACTTAACAACTTCAGTGAGTCACTTAAAGTGTCAAGAAAAGTTGTGACATGGGACAAAACTCACCACATTTCTCACTTAGCAATATAAATGTTGGGCTCAGTTGTGGCTGTATGTTGTGAACTACCTGTATTATACAATCTAGTCCAACAGGTATTTCCAATATCAACTAGCCAAGCAAAAGTTGTATTGATTAATTTATATTATTTCATATTAATTTTAAACCTATCACTGAGCTAAGTTCGATTGATTACATGGACAAATGCTTATCTTTCTTGGCTGGTCATAACTTTTGTCTTCTCCTTTTTGTAACCTTGCTCACAGTATCTTTATATAAGTTTTTTTTAAAGAGAAACTTACACAAAGACCCCAGGTTTTGATTAGTTCACTTTTGTTTGGTCTTACTTAATTTCCACAGTACTACATTTCTGGATGTGCCCAAATCCTTCCCTGGGCCTTGTGTTTTTCAGGAACATTCTAACGGATAATCTCATATGATGGTTTAGGCACCCTGCCAAAATTAAAAACCAGTAAAATTTCATCTCTCACAAGGTTGCTGATGTTTTAGAAGATGCTCCTATTGTTGTATGAGATGCTGCAATATTTTTAGTGCTGCAAATCTCTTTCGAAGTCCTTGGGCACCTTTTGGGAATCTAAATGGTGTTGCACCCTGAGCCAACCGTGTCGCCCCAAGAAGATGGAATATTCCTTCGGTAGAAAATTTGATTAAGAATAGCAGAGAAGTTCTATATCAGGAATGTTCCAGACAATCTGAAGGAAAGATTCCAAAGATAGTAGTGTTAAGGGTTCTTTGGGTTATGATATTCTGGTTTGCTTTAAGTAACCTTGTCCTTTGTAATCAGTGGAATGACCTCTATCACCTAATGTTTCTATTGCCTAAATAACAGCCAAAGATAACAAGGAAATGGTTGTCTCATTTGAGCAAATGAGGGTTGAACATTGCAAACTTCTACCAACCATAGTTCAATAACTGAACTACAGTATTGCCAATGTTTCCAAATCAGATTTGAAAAAAGTACAAAATGTAATTGCATAGCATTTAGTGATTCATAATATGTAAGGAATGACTTCATGGAAACCCACTGGAGTGACTGAATTTAATCATTTAAGAGTCCTGTCAGACTTAATTAAGGCCTCTATGTTCTTAGCTTTGATGTCGACCATGAATCTATAAATTTCTTCAAAATCATCATACTAATTAACAAAAGTGAACAAAAATGAAACAAAAATTTCCAGATGCTCTTTTGTTCCATTGTCTGATTAAACAGGCATGGAGATACCTACTTTTTCATTTGCTTGTTTACCATGGTCTGTTCTAAAATTTAGCCCAGAGAATGTTTGGGTCATTCTAGGAAAATAACAATTTCAACTTCTGTAAAAGTTGTTTACAAATAAAAAAGTCATAAAAGTTTCCCATTCATTTGGATTATAAATAGAAATTTTGATTTTTTATGAATAGATAGTGTAAGCCACATGATTAGCTGGAGTTGAAGCAAAATAAAAAAACTGCCTGATTTTTCTCCAGCCTCTTTAAAAACAACTTCAATGTGTAGAAAACAATAGTAGTTAAAAATTGCCCTTTAATAAATGTTGGCTAATCTAGCTGCTGTAAAAGGCAGGACTTTAGGGGCTGATTCAAAACTGGCAACTCTAATCGACCTCATTATAATTTTTGTCATGTAAAGAACTGACAGATAATCCAGTTTGCCAAGGAAAATAGCCTGAAGCTATACGGTTTGCAGAGCTAGCAACTTTGTACTTGGGAATGGCACATCAGCAAACCTGGGGCATCCAGAGGCTCATTTCCATATCTCTTTGTAAGAAAACACCCTCTCCCATCTTGATCCATCCTTTGAAGTTGTTTGACTAAGCTTTCTCTGGCAGGGGAAGAAAAAGAGAATATTTCCTACCTTTTTACGGTTGTTTAAGCAGTATTTCTTTCTGAAGTCCGTGCCTTCTTTGCATTTTAAAGTTTCAAGCTGCAAAATCGGTAATGTCTACACTTCTTGGATTTAGCAAAAGCTACAACTTTTGCTTGTTGGAGGTATCACTAAAGTATCTACCAGCACCTTTTTCATTGGTTATTGGTTTGCTCTAGGAGTGATGTACAGTATGCAAAGGGCATCATTTAAGCCTTAAATTGCCACAGTGGTTCCCCAAACTTGGGGAATGCGGACTGCCAGAACAAGTAAAAAGTTGTCTTTACTTTTAATTTTTAACGTGGCATTAACAATGAATGCAGAGTCCTTAGGGAGGGAGGCGGTATACAAGTGTAATTAAATAAATAAATAAATAAATAAATAAAATAGGGGGGATTAGAATTCACTTAAACACCACCACCCCCATATTCAGCAGACAACTACCAACACCCCAGTCAAGATGAAATGTAGCCCTGAGTTTGAAGTGGGGGGGGGGGGGGGAAAGAGTGCTCTTCTTTTCTTCAACAAGGATAACACTTAAGATTAGCATCTCAGTGTCTCTTTCCAAAGGCACAGATCATTTCTTTTTGTCAAGCTGTTTCAGGACTGCAATCCTACATAGGTTTCTCTGGAAGTCAGTTGCAGGGTGGGATAGCAGACAATTGCTATGTTAATGACTCAGCTTGTACTTTGCATCTGGGAGTGTCTATCTGTTGCATGTATAGATAGTTCACAAAGACTGGGGACCATTTAGAAGAAGCAGATGATTCCTAAACAGATTTTTGGAATAAATGTTAAGAATTTCTTTATTTATTTTTAGCAGGAAGAGAAAAATATTTTGAGGATATTATTCCTGTGTGTTACTTCTCTGAAGGTCTACTTCATTGTTAACACTTACATAATTTCTAAACACGTGGAGAGTTTACAAAATCAAAATAATAAAGTGCTTCACAATGATAACCTTGCAAATGTATGCATGCAATTCTTAAGATCTCAAAAATTGCTTAAACTGTAAAATCATCATCAGCATCCAGCACCCAAAATTAAAATGCTGTAAGGTGGATACAAGGGAAAAGTTTTCCATGAATGGTATGCTACAATGAAAAGTTCCTTTCTCTGGAAAGTACCAGCCAAGTATAGTTAGTGGAACATTCTGTCACAAGTCCTTGCTGTGACTATTTTGTTTCCATTTCAGTTATTACAACTGATTTCTCTCTTACAATCTTACTTAAGACCTCTTCAATTTGCATCTCTTATAAAAAGCCATTCCAATAATGCAAGTTTGTTTTACCCTTTCTGAATAGAAAAACTACCCCAACCCATGAATAGGGTTCCACTTGTTGTTACTCAGGATCCAAGATTTAAAATATATTTTGATACACTATTCTTATGATGATGATATTTAGATACATTCTAAGTTTGTTAGCGGATAGCAGTCCTTGGCTCATCTTATCTGAACCTGGAAGCTAAGCAGGGTCAGGCCTGGTTAGTAGGTAGATGGGAGACTGCCAGGCAATGCCAAGCTGTAGACTAGACAAGGAAGTTGACAAATACCTTTTAAGAAACAGACATTGGCAAAGCATTTCCATACTACTGCCAAGACAACTGCAAGGACATGTCCTTAATTCAAAGGAGCCACAAACAAGACTTCCAGTTACGGTATCTGTTTCTATTTCAATATATCTTTCTGAAATACAGGGATCATTCTTATGCTGATGAAAGAAGTTCTTTTTTTCAAGTGGCACCCTTTGCCAAGTTTATACTGCTAATCTCTTAAATTGAGGATTATCTGTATAATATCAGTCTTCTTTGACACCTTTGTTGAAGTTAATTATTCCTGGCTGATGTTTGACCTGCTTTAGAACTTGGGGAATTAAACAACAATTAGAAACAGAAATGTTATGGGTAAAAATATCCTATCTTCCTGAAATGCTTAGGCAGGTGTGTTTTTAAGACTAATCCTGGCACAATTTGCGAGGCACATTGACTAGTCTAAAAACTGTTGCTTTTGCAGCAAAGCAGTACAGTACATAAAATGCTATATTGTTGGTTAGAACTAGATAGAGTAAAACTGCAGTTGATGATCAGAGCTGGTCCCATGCTAAATATCAAAAATGCTTTGGATACACTACTGTGTATACCTTCTCTGCTTGCTTTATTGGGTAAGTGATAAATGCATGAGATTGAAGAAAAGATGACAGCCAGTCAACAAGTAGCTATGATGTTTTCCATTCTTCTTGCATCACCTGCCTCTCCATAGTGGCTGAATATGCTAGAGTTGATTGAAAGTGACCTGGCAAATATAGTGGCAACCTGGATTTTAAGTCTGACTATTTTTCTGGTCTGTGAATGCTGAAAACTATTCTTTAGAATGTCCTAAAATCTGATTTGACTGATGAAAGGGAGATACTTATCAAACACACACACATACCCCGTGGCTCTCTAGGCAATCTGCTGTTTTTCAGCTACTAATTGATTGCCTGCTCCACTAGCAAAACTAATCAAGATTGCTGTTTCTTGGCTGCTTGTAGCAGTTCAGGAATAATTTTCCCAGAAAATCCCAGAAGGAATAAGACAGTTAAAGCCTATAATCATGTACTGTAGTAATTTCAATCCATCAGACAGTGAGTGCTGGGGAAAATTAGAGCAATTGCATTGGTGTAAATTGGCTGGGCTCCTAGTCATTGCTTCTCACTTACACATTCTTGTAGTCACCGCAGTCTTCTGGAGAGGCCAGTACATTCTCCTCCAAAAAATATGGCCACCCATGTTTTTATGCAAGATATTGGTTCTATCAGCCCTCATTTATTTTGCTTGCACAGAACAAAAAGGCTTCCAGGTTTTATAATGTCCAATATGTTCTGTTTTTGTTTTCTAGACTTAAAGAATGATAGCAGCTGGGAAGTTTGCAAGTCTTCCACGGGATATGCAAATGAACCATGGGTTTCCCTTGGCCTCTTCTATGGATCTGTTGAGCAGCAAACCTGCTCTGGCTGATGAACTTCATTCTGGTACCCATCAAGATATTTCTATCCATGGTACCCTTCCGAGAAAAAAAAAGGGAACCATTCTTCTTGGGTCTGGTGATGTCCTCAACAACATGAGAATGTTGCCATACACCAAAACAAATCAGTCTCCAGGACCTTTAATTCAGGGTGTCATTGAAGAGTATCCCCAGAAAAACAAGAAAAGTGACAGCCGTCCACACAGGTAAATTGTGTTAAGTTTAAACCTGTTGTGAATGCTACTCTATTTTATTGGCATTTACAGTAACGCTTAAGAAAATCTTTCTTCCTACCCACCCTTGTAGATAGATATCTCCATCATATTTTCTGTCAATCAGGTCTCATGTCTTCTGAATAGATACAGCTATAACAGCATAGTTACAGAATGGGTATATATATA
>JAEANM010004881.1:0-20228 GCA_017656035.1 Myanophis thanlyinensis
CTCTCAGGTCAGTAATGGTCCGAATCTCAGGGGGGAGTTCATTCCAGAGGGAGGGTGCAGCCACAGAGAAGGCCCGAGCCCTTGGAGCCGCCAGGCGACATCGACCTGACGGCGGTATTCCAAGGAGGCCTGCCCTGTGGGAGCGAGCCCTGTGCAGTTGGTCCAGAATGCAGTCACGTGGGTAATTATGGGAGCCCTTAGGAGCTCCCACGTTATACCTCTCCTGCGTGAGCTGCACTGGCTTCCTGTGGCCTTTCAGGTGCAATTCAAGGTGTTGGTGCTCACCTTTAAAGTGCTCCATGGCTTGGGACCCGGGTACTTACGGGACTGCCTGTTGTCACCATCAACCTCCAGCCGACCAGTGTGTTCCCACAGGGTTGGCCTCCTTGGGGTCCCACCGTCAGGACGATGTCGTCTGACAATCCCGAGGGTTCGGGCCTTCTCTGTGGCAGCCCCCTCCCTGTGGAATGAACTCCCCCCAGAGATCTGTACTATTACGGAAAAAAAAAAGTATTGAGCAAAAATGTTAGGCAGCAGGCCATAATTGAAGGATTAGAGATTAAAAAGGGAAAATATAAATTACAGGCTTTTGCAGACGATTTGGTTTTTATTTTAGAAAACCCCCAAAAATCAGGATACAAACTGTTAGAGAAAATAAATGAATATGGAGAATTGGCTAGTTTGAAAATGAATAGAGAAAAGAATAAGATGTTGGTTAAGAATTCAACTGCCACACAGAAAAATTATTTGGTGGACAAAATAGGCATTCAAATAGTAAAAACAGTGAAATATTTAGGAATTTTTTTAACAGCACAATGTGGATCAATAAAGGGAGATAATTATGATAAACTAATACAAGCATTTGATTTAAATAAGATTTAAATAAGATGAATTATATATGGCAGGGGAAAAGAGCAAGGATAAAATTAAAATTGTTACAAGATGCAAAAAATAGAGTGGGGTTTGGATTACCAGATTTGGAATTGTACTATCAGTCCGAAACACTCTCATGGCTTAAGGAATGGATAGAACTGAGAAATAATGGGTTATTTATGTTGGAAGGTCATGATTTACAGTTGGGATGGCATGCATTTTTATGGTATGGGAAAAACAGTATTCATGGATACTTTCAAAGACATTATGTAAGAAATGCATTATGGTTAATATGGGAGAAAACAAGACAACAGCATTATTTGAAAATTCCTGTGTGGCTATCCGCAACAGAAGCATTTACACACCCAAATCTGGCGGATTGGAGAAACATTATTAGATATAAAGATATTTTAAATGTAAGTGGTGAACTCAAAACAAAGCAAGAATTGAATGCACAAGGGATTGATTTGTCTTGGTATACACAAATGCAAATACATTACAGGTATATGAAAGACTTGAAATTATATGGGTTTTACAAAGATCCAACAGAACTAGATCAGATAGTAAGAGGAACAGATGACAAGTTAATAAAGAAGGTTTATAATTATTTACTGAGTAGAAAATTAGAGGAAGAACAAGTTAAAGAAACAATTATTGCCTGGGCAAGAAATTTTGGCTATACAATAGATTTAGATCGATGGCAAAGACTGTGGGAGAGAAATTATAAAGCAACAATGTCTACAGCTTACAAAGAGAATCTTTATAAAATGTTCTATAGATGGCATTTGCCACCAGCGAGGTTGGCAAGGATGTTTAAGAATAAATCGGCTAAATGTTGGAAATGCCACCAAACATTGGGGTCCTACTATCATATGTGATGGACCTGCCCAATGGCAAGAAAATTTTGGACAAAGATGCATACATGGTTAGAAAAAATGACTAAGCAACCAGAATTTTTTTTATTGGGAATGACACCAGAGAGTTACAGTAAAGACAATGCTTATTTGATAATACATGTATTAACTACAGCAAGAATAGTATTTGCACAGAATTGGAAGCTTGAAAAAACACCAAGAGTGGAGGGAGAAGTGATAAAAAAATATTGAAATGTGCAGAAATGGACATATTGACTATGGAAATTAAAGAAATAGATATAAATGAATTTAACAAGAGATGGGCAGCTTTTTACCAATGGTTAAATAATAGACACAAGAAATAGTGAGAAAAATTGATATGATGGCTAAAAGTAACACAGAGTTAGAGAGAAGACAGATGAATGGAAAATTGCTATATTTTATGGTATGATAAGAGGTATAAAGATATGGTTGTATGGTTAGGAGATATTAAGCAAATAATAGATTGTACTAGAAGAACTATGTACTCACTCAAGCGGTGCACGAAGTGATTTATAATGTAATTGATTGATAAAATGTAAAATAAAAAATATGTATAAAAAAAAGATGGACTCCAAGCTAATCTGACCAATGGACCTGGCCTGAGTGTCCTGCTTCCTCTGTGCCTTTCCTAAACTCAGAAAGATCTGTTCTACCAACAGAGTCTGGAAGGCATAGGGGATTTGCCAGAGCACACGACCTTCTGTGTTTTAATACCTTATTTCAGCTTTGAATTTGACTGAATTATTGAATGAAATTTTTATAAATCAAATGTTTCTTTATTTTCTTACATGTATTTCCTGTTAATAAATCATATCTTGTTTATGTTTTCAAATAATGAAATACCTTTTATTTATTGGGGGAAACATGTGCCCCATTTTTATTCCATATTATGCATTTAAAATCCATGTTTGTGTTGTGAATTTAGCAAAGTCTATAGTTGTAACACCCAATGAAGTAATCTCTTCCTCATTGCTGCACTTGCTGCATGTAGATTAATGTGCATCTCCTCTAATATATCCTTAAATTTTTCAAAGAAGTTTCTTGCCTTTTAGATTAAGTCAGAATCTATGTTGTTCAAAAGTTAAAATCACTTCTTCCATCACTTACCTCACTAACCATGATTTCTGACTTCCTACCAACTTTTCCATTGACTTTGCTTTGGGAAACCAGCAGGGAACATTGGAATTCCACACATCTTAATCTTGCTGAAGTTCAGAGTATTGCTATAAGGAGTGTTAATGAAATTGTGGAATTTACTGAATGATTTTTCCCATTGGCCCTTCTTGAATTCTCTATTTAAATAGCTTTCAAAGAAAATTATAAATGTCAGTGAATCATTATGCTCTTTAAACAACTCTTACTTCCTTATTCTTTTGGGGTTTTTTCCCCATCCTGTAGAATGTGGGCACTATGTAATGTGAAATGAACCCTCAAATCATTTTTAATTATAATTGTCACCACTAAAAACAATGCACACTTGTGAATATTCAGGTATATGAAGAAATAAGCTCACTAGATAAATAACCAAGTCAAAAACTGCATTTTTAGTAGCCTGCAGGGCCTCAGCTTGTAGTAGTATTGTAAAGTTCCTGGAAATGCTTTTGAAGGTTTGGAGGAAAATTGAATATGTATAAGTACAAAGTGTAAACAAAATATACCTATTATATTTAAAAATCCCAATATTTTAATGAAAGAAAATGAATATTCACACACTTGCACATGTACACTTTTATGATATATAATTATTTTAAGCTATTTATAAATTGTTTTAAGGTGTTTACAAACCACTTTATTACTCAAATAATAGATAATGTTGACATAATTTGGCAGAAATAAATATATTGCACTTAAAAATAAATGTTTTTGTTGGGTGTTGCTTTTTAATTTATGTACTTGATTCCTTTTTCATAAAGCAGTTGGTATTACCTTCTATACATATGGATACACATCATTATATGGTGAATGTACTCACACAATTAATTAAAACACTTTAACACAGCAATCAAAAGAGACTATCTCCAGTTTCCATACACAAAGTCTTTCCTCATATTTCTAGTGCTATGATAAGAAACTAGATGCTAATTTAAAATATGTCTGAGATAAAATACAGCAATCTGTATTTTGTGTCTAAATTCCTTTAAAAGAAGATATGAATAAACACATTTATTGATTTAAGTCATTGCTTAGTATAAAAAAGCCAAACCCTGACAATTTTAACCAAACCTGAAAATAATTTTATTACTATCAAAATACATATATTCCCTATTAAGAATGGGAAAATATTAAAATCATATTTTCTGCTTCAAATGAGTGACAAAAACCAGAGAATCTTATTTCACTATAAAAGCAAACTGCAATAATTTAAACAAAACTGATTTAAAACATACTAATGTTAATTCAACATTTTCAGTGTCTATATCTTGGTTCAGTAAAGGATTCTAACTGGATTATTTTGGGGAAATATTCACTCACAGAGTGTGAGGAAAATACATAGATAACAGAAAGGCAATTCATCTCTACATTCCAAAACTGCAAAATTGCCTAAAAATAAATTTGAACAATATTTAATTTTTATCTAGCCTAAAATTAACATAAATCAAGTACAATACAGCCATTTAACTTTGCAGAGATTCACCAATATGGCTTTCTGTTGCATTCAGTCATTTAATTTCTATTATCATTTCCACTCAATTCAATCCTTTATTGTCAATGCACAACATGTGTGCAGTGAAATTGAAACTCCACAGATTTCCAAACAGCTCAAACACAGCAGTGTTCAATCTATAGCCAAACCATTTAATTTACCATCTTTTACAGCAGCCAAAGAGCAACAGAAGAATAGTTGGACAAAAACTTTGTAAGAATGGAGTTAATTTATTTAACCTGGAAATAGGAACCTGGAAATAAGAAGACATTTTCTGACAGTGAAAACAATCAACCAATGGAACAGCTTGCCTTTGGAAGTTGTGGGAGCTTCATCACTTGAGACTTTCAAGAAGTGATTGGACTGCCATTTGTCAGAAATGGTGTAGGGTCTCCTGCTCAGGTGGGGGGTTGGACTAGATGACCTACAAGATCCCTTCCAATTCTATTAATCTGTTAATCTGAATATAAAAGAAACCTAACACAACGATCTCAACTTCTTGCTTTCTATAAAACCATTGTCTAGAAATATCTAGTAGTGAGAAAGAGACCTATTCTTCTATTAAATTGGCAATAATGGATCTAATTGGGGATCATCTTTTGTGAGTATTAATCTTTGTTTTTCTATTGGTAGGGCTCTCATTCTTACCTTAATAATCTTATTTTATTTTAAAAAGAATTGTGTTGGATGCTAGCAATCTTTTTTCAGAATAAAATATCAAAATGAGCAGGTGATTTACACTTAAAATTAGAGCTGGCCTCAAGGGGTGCTTCAAAATTCTGTCTTAAATTGTAGGCAAGGAAATTGGCTGGACAATTTTTTCAGCAGGAGAAATGTTTCAGTTTCTCCAGTCATCATCTCTACGATGTACATTTGTCACATCTCAAACTTGTTGGGTTAGATAGCTGACACCGAAACAAACATGTCCTCTGATTTACTCTGCCATTTCTACAGGATTAGTTTATAATTTGTCTGTTGAGAGAGACATGGTGATAAGTCAGGCTTCCAGCCAAAATCAAAGAAAGGAAACAAGAATGTAAAAGAACATTCCTCCGAAAATGAAGGGAAAACCTCTTTCAGAGCACTTGGGAAGTTTGGGACTGTTTGGGACTGCTATGAGCTGCTTCCAGATAATAAACAATGACATCAGGTGCGGACTGTTCTGCACTAGGAACAGAATAGCCTCCATGTATAATAGCCATCAGGAGCACCACTGTTGCAAAAGCCCAATGGGAAGAATTTCCTCCTGATTGTTTCCTTTATGCTTTAATTAAAAACTGACAAGTGAGGAAGACGGCAGACCATCAAAAAGATGATACAATATGAAGTCAAGACATTCATACATTTTCTATTTAATTGTTTATAAGTAAAAGCAATTCCATAGTGCAACCCAAGCTGCTTGTATCCCATTGATTGCAATGGGGCCTAGCTAATGTTCACTCTGGAATGTGATAACCACAAACATCTGATTATTTGTTCCCCTGCTTTCCATTAATGAAGGGACAGCAAGTTTGCAGAGACTGGCCTATGAATGTCTGCTTTTTATCCCCTTTTTACTAATCTTTGTGCCATTATTTTCCTCGCCAGATATTTATATACATGAATGTCTTCATTTCCACTTTCCACATCATCTCTTGTTTGATACTGAATTTTCTCTTCTCCTTTTCCCTTGTTCTGTTTTAGTCTGATGATAATGATGATGATGATGATCATCATCATCATCATCAAAGCAATAGGAACAAGATTTTCTTTTGTTCGTACATTCCTCTATAGGTCAATGGAAAGTTTGCAGTAAGGAAGAACTGATGTTCATTTTACAAAAATAAAATAATTATTATATTGCAACTTTAAGATGTTAAAAAAATAAGCAAGGGAAAACTTTGCATGGATTGTAACAGCAAGAAGAACACAAATCAAAGGGACACCTACCAAACGAGTGTTGAATGTAACATAACTATTTAAAGTTCAGAAAGGTTCATTACTTTATCAGGCCATTATTGGATCAACTGCAAGATTATTTTTTTAAAAGAGACCATAACAGTCCAGCAGAAAATTGCTGCCCAGATAAGTGACTAGATGCTGAGGAGGAGGGGACATGCCAGGCCCTGCATCCAATTGAAGTTGGGTCTGCTACTAGAATGGAATGAAGCATTGAAGACCATCCTTCTGAAGAGCTTAAGTCAAATGAGAAAACAGCAGTTAACAGCATTAAAATGAATAAGTGCAGTATGTAGAGGAAAAAAATCAAAAGCTACTGTAAGATTAATCTGGTCTACACCAGTTAAAATATTCAGTTAGAAGACTTGCTTGTCAATTTGCGTGTCCTGTTTTACTTGGTGACAAGTAGAGATCTGCTCTAAATAATTCGAAAACCTGCCCACGAGAGTTTCAGTGTATTTTTATTCTTTGAAAGAAACTTCAGGGAGGTTCATTGAACTGAATGAGTGCAATATGTGGGGGGGGAGGGGGGACGGATCAGAAGCTACTATAAGATTAATCTGATCTACACCAGTTAAAATATTCAGTTAAAAGATTTGCTTCTCGATTTGCGTGTCTTGTTTTACGATTTCTCTGCACTGCTACAATTTTCTCATAAAAATTTAACTCTATATAATATTTTAATTTGCTAGACAAGAGAGTGAAAGAGGTTGACTACAGATTAACCCTGGCAGATAAAAACCATGAGAGAAAAATAATTTTATTTGAGATAAATAAGGCTAATTTGCGATTTCAGAATATTGAGGAAGAAAAGGGAGAAATCCTGGCAGAGATAATGGCAGAGTTGCTGGCAAAAGTAATAGAACTGACCAAAGAGAAAATCCTTGCTGAAATAGTTGAAATCTTTAAAGTCTACACTAGAATATGCGACAAGAAATAAGCTTCCTAGAGAAATACATGTGAGATTTACTAAAAAAAAAAAAAAGCAATAAAAACAGAGATTTCACAAAGAGCCAGAGATTAGCCTTTAAAATAAAAAAGGAAAGAGGTAGTGGTCCTAAAACAGATTTCCAGAAGTGTAAAAGAAACAAGATAGGAATATCAGTTTTTGACAAAACAACTTATCAAGAATAGAGTAAATTTTAGATGGCTGGTACTGGAAGAAATATTGGTGACCTGGAAGAAGCAAAGACACAGATTAGATTCAATAGAAAAGGCAGAACAATTTTATGATCACTGCTTTGGACTACAAGAGAAAATGAGATTAAGAGAGGAAAAAGAGGACAGACAACAAGAGGAAGCCACCGGAGAGAGTGCTATATGACAAAAGGAAGATGAAAGAGACTTGGAGGAAAGAGGAAAGAGAGAAGGAACAAATGCAAAAGAACAGAGAGAGACAATAATGACTAGAACAACAAAACCCATCTATAAGTAAAATCATGGAAGAAGAAATAAAATTGTCAATTAATATAAATGGACTGAACTCTTCTATAAAAAGGAAAAGGATCTTTAATAAACTAGAAAAGTTAAAGTTAGATATAATTTGTTTGCAAGAGGTGCATATTAAAAAAACAATGTAATAAAATATTGGAATACCCCAAGATTGGAACACTATACATAATACAACATAAGAAGAGAGGAATACTCTCTACATAAAAGAAACAATAAATGTTAAACCAATTTTTATGGATGAAGAAAGGAGGATTTTAATGGTGGAGATAACAATGAATTATAAACAGATACTTTTGGTTGCAATCTATGTACCAAACAGCAGCCAAGAGGACTTTTATAGTAAACTTCACAAGGAAATAATAGAATTGGAGTATGAAAATATATGCATAGTATGATATTTCAATGCAATTGTTGATGTAGAACTGGACTACAAAACTAGGAAAGTAAATAAAAAAGCTGTGAGAATGCTTCCAAAGGCTTTTTTTTTAAATGATGGAAGAATTAGCAATCCAAGATATATGGCGAGAGATACATCCTAAAGAAAACCAATATACGTTCTACTCAAATAGGCCTATGTCTTGCTCAAGAATAGATAAGATATGGATGTCAGCTGAATTAAAATCTAATGTACAAGAAATAAGCATAGAAACAAGCAACTGGGCAGATCACAATCCAATAAAGTTAAATGGAAAGGGCAAAAAAATAAAATCAAAATGGATGTTGAATCAGTCAATATTAAAAGATAAAGAACTTATTCAATCTATGGAAAAGAGCTAGATTTCTACTTCAAGGAGAACAGGAAAGAAGAGACCTCAGTGCAAAATGAATGGGATACAGCCAAGGCATATATTAGATGTTTAATTATAATCTATATGGGAAAGAAAACAAGAAAAGGAAGCAAAATCAAATACTAGAAGAAGAATACAAGAAACTAGAAATAGAACTACAAAAGGAACCACAAAAGTAGAATTAAAAACAAACAAATGGAACTAATAAAACATAAGCTGAACCTAATAGATAAAGAAGAGTTAGCACAAAAAAATCAAAAATGCTAAACAAAATTTCTTTGAAAACACAAATAAACCAGGGAGATGGCTGGCATATAAACTGAAAAAGGAGAAAGAAAAGAAATTGACATATCAATTAATGGATGAGGAAAAAAACTTACATTATCAAAATGATGACAAAAAGAAAGTGATTCAAAACTACTTTGAAAAATTATATGATCAAGAGACAGTTTCTGAACATAAAATAAAACAATATTTAAAGAAAGCAATGCTACCTAAAACACCTGAAACAGTGAAGGCTATGTTAGATGAACATATAGCAATGATGGAATTAATAGAAGCAATCAACAGGCAAAAGAATGGCAAAACACCTGGTCCAGATGGCTTACTACCAGAACTTTATAAAGACTTACAAAATATTCTAAGTATAGCAATGTTGGAAGTATTTAATGAAGTATTGCTAAAAGCAAAAGTACCCAATTCATGGACAGAAGCATATATTATTCTCATACCAAAAGAAGTTTCAGATTTACAACAGATAAAAAATTACAGACCGATATCCTTATTGAATGCTGATTATAAAATATACACCTCAATAATTACAGAGAGACTAAAAAGATTCTTAAATCAATTCATTCATTCAGATCAAAATGGATTTTTACCAAAGAGACAAATTAAAGACAATATGAAAATAATTTTAAATGCATTGGAGTATTATGAAGTTCACCCAGAGAAGCAAATGGTGCCGATTTTTCGAGATGCACAGAAAGCATTTGACAACGTGAACTGGCAATCATGTTAGCACAATTAAAAGATACGGGTTTTGGGAAAAGATTTACTAACATGATTAAGGCCATATACTGTAAGCAAACAGCAAAGGTGATGGTAAATGGAGATATGACAGAAAAAGTTAACATAAAAAAGGTACAAGACAAGGATGCCCCATGTCTCCTCTGTTATTTATACTGACACTGGAAGAATTAAACAGGAATGTTAGACAAGATATAGAGATAAAAGATATGGAAATAAAGAAGAAAAAATATAAATTACAGGCATTTGCAGATGATCTTGTTTTTATTTTTATTATTTACGAGAAACAGGGTCTAAATTAATAAGAAAAATAGAAGAATATGGTGAGGTGGCAGGGTTGAAAATAAATAAAGAGAAAACTAAAATGTTAGTTAAAAACCTTAGGCAGAAAAGATAGGCAGAAAAAAGAACTAGTGAAGAGAATAGATATTCAGATTACAAAGAAAGTAAAACACCTAGGGATTTATTTGATAGCAAGATGTGTAATTATGAAGGAAGATAATTA
Organism: Myanophis thanlyinensis; assembly: GCA_017656035.1. Taxonomy (NCBI): domain Eukaryota; kingdom Metazoa; phylum Chordata; class Lepidosauria; order Squamata; family Homalopsidae; genus Myanophis; species Myanophis thanlyinensis. The sequence continues at coordinate 10,126 of JAEANM010004881.1, forward strand.
CTATAAATTGAAGCAACAAATGATAACAGATTTGTAGAAATTGAAAATTTTGCAACTATCACTTATAGGGAGAATAGCTACAATAAAAATGAAAATAGTGCCGAGATTATTATATTTATTTCAAACAATTCCAATAAAACTGGGAAAAAATTCTTTGAGGAACTCAATAAATAAAAGATATATGTGGCATGGGAAAAAAAGCAAGAATAAATTTTAAAATGTTGCATGATTCGAAAAGTAGAGGAGGCTTTGGGTTACCGAATTGGAGTACTATCAGGCTGCAGTACTTACATGGGTGAAATAATGGATCATGTTGAGGCATACAAGACTATTGACATTGGAGGCCATGATTTACAATTGGGATGGCATGCATTCTTGTGATATGGGAAAAATAAGATACATGGTTATTTTCAAAGACATATTAGAAATGCACTATTGTTAGTGTGGGAAAAAGAACATTACTTGAGGGTACCAGTTTGGTTGTCAACAATGAAAGCGTTAATTCATCCAAATATTATAAATATGGAAAATATTGTTAGATACAAAGATATTTTGAATGAGAGGAGTTTAAAAGTAAACAACTGAATGTTCAAGGAATCAATATGGCATGGTACTCACAGGTGCAGATACATTCCAGATATGAGAAAGAAGCTACATTATATTGTTTTTATAATGAATTAACAGAATTAGATAAGATGTTTACAGGGAAAGAAGAAAAATTAATAAAGAAAACATACAGCTACAAATGGCAAAAACTGTGGGACAGGAATTATAAATTAACAATGTCAACTGCATATAAAGAAAATTTATATAAGATGTTTTATAGATGGCACTCTGCACCAGCAAGGTTGGCAAAGATGTTTAAAGATAAGTCAGCTAAATGTTGGAAACCAGACATCTGGGTCATATTATCATATGTGGTGGACATGTTTAAAAGCTAAAAAACATTGGACACAAATACATATGTGGCTGAAAAAAATAAAGCAGAATATTGACTTAAAATCAGAGATATTTCTGCTGAGAATTTTACCTGAAAAGTACAGCAAAGAGAATGCATACATTTAATTATTCATGTATTAATGGCAGCTAGAATTGTATTTGCACAACATTGGAAAAGTGAGGAGAGACCATCAGAGGAGAATGAGATCAGGAAAATACTAGAATTGCAGAAATGAACAGATTAACACTTGCAATTCAGGAGAAAGAACAAACTAAATATTATATGACATGGGATCTATTTTATCAATGCTTAGATAACAAAAATAAGTTAGAAACAGAGAAATATAAGCAAAAGATTAGTGAAAAGAAGAAATTATGTTATCAGAGGGAAATAAATACTATGACTATCATGATGATAATAATGATGATGATGATTACCATTATGATTTTATGATAGTATGATATGATAGTTACTATGGCTGGCATTATTTAAATAATATAGAAATGATACTAATGTAATGAACATTGATGTAAACATTATGATTACTCTTTGGCAAAAATATTTGTACCCAGACTACAGACTGCTTAATTGAAAATGGAAGTTTTATGTTTTATATGATAAAAAAATAAAAATATTTTTTTTAAAAAGAAAATTGCCCAGATAAGTGACGCAAGAAGAACACAAATCAGAGGGACACCTACCAAACGAGGGTTGAATGTAACGTAACTATTTAAAGTTCAGAATGGTTCATTACTTTATCAGGCCATTATTGGATCAACTGCAAGATTATTTTTTAAAAAGAGACCATAACAGTCCAACAGAAAATTGCTGCCCAGACAAGTGACTAGATGCTGAGGAGGAGGGGACATGCCAAGCACTGCACCCAATTGAAGTTGGGTCTGCTACTAGAACGGAATGAAACATTGAAGACCATCCTTCTGAAGAGCTTAAGTCAAATCAGAAAACAGCAGTTTGAATCAAAGCTGGAAAATTTTGGTGCAAAGTATATTTGTAGCAGGTTGATAGTGGAAATACTACTTATTCCTGCACTCAGAAAGCAATGATTTCCCATACTGGTGACAAGCACAGATCTGCTCTAAGTAACTAGAAGAACTGCCCATGAGAGTTTCAGTGTATTTTTATTTGTTGAAAGAAATTTTGGGAGTTCATTAAAATGAATAAGTGCAGTATGTGGAGAAAAAAAATCAAAGCTACTGTAAGATTAATCTGGTCTACACCAGTTAAAATATTCAGTTAGAAGACTTGTTTCTCAATTTGCATGTCTTGTTTTACAATCTCTCTGCACTGCTACAATTTTCTCATAAAAATTTAACTGTATATACAGTAATGTTTTGATTAGTGATAAGTGAAAAGATTAAGGGTAGATACAAAGTTATTTTATGTTTCCATTTCATTTAATCGATTTAAATCTTGTTCCGTTCCAATGTTTAAATTGCTTCATTCCAAGATTTCCCAATGAATGTTTCTCAGCTAAGTAACATTTTATGTACATATATATGTACAGTATTTATGTCGATGCACTTCAGCAATGCTGTTTGAACTAAAATAATATTGTACTTTGTGTTTTTTTTTTTGTTTTAGCTTTGTCACTGAAGTATATTCAGTGTCTGCAGCACTGATCAGGCACAATCCACTGGAGAAAAATCATGTACAAATCTTTCAATTCTAAAAAACTTAATACATGCATGCATGCTCTACTTTCGCAAAAGTGTGTGCTGCATTTGCACAACTTTCATTCACTGCACTCAATGAAACTGAAAGAAGGAAATCCAGTAGTTTGTGGACTCCATCTAATTAGGGACTGATATTTTAAGGAATTAAAAGGAAGGGACAGGATAATGTTGAACAACATTTCCTTCTGTTTCTTCTAGAGAAAACTGCAATGGCTAAATATGTTCATTCACCCTAATGAAATCACTATACTAATGTTGCTTCTTTTGCCTTTGTTGAGAAGGAAGTCTAGAAACTGCACTACTATATACTATTGCCTTTATCTAGTAGTTATAATGCACCTTCACATAATATGACAATTAATTGGAATCCATTTGGCAACATTGGGTTTAGATTTTCCAGCCACTCTGATTAGCACATTTTTCATATAATTTTGAATCCTTCATCATGTCTCCTGCAAGCTAGTTTTCCTCTTCAATTCTTACAATGTTTCTTCTCAGCTTTTTGCAATATGTCCATTATACTATTTGTGCCTAACCTTGCCTCTCCTTGGCTTTAGGTCAGTCACACAAAAGGTGTCATCACTGTAGAAGAATGGCGTAGTCCCTGAATTGCTGCATAAGGCCCTTGCTGAAAATAATGGTGATATCTAGGCATATGGAAAGATGGGAATGTGGGGCCACTTCCTTGCATTGAGCTAGCAATGGCAGAAGGTGTCAAAGGCATTCCCAGGCGGCTAAATGGAGGCAGTGATCCTTGAATTGGATGAGGAATTGGAGTGGCTATTGAGGCACTGCTGGAACCAAGAGTAGTCAAGGACTGTGGATGTTGAAATCCAGGAAAATTTGAAGAGGATGAGACCCAGGAACTGAGGGACAAATTATCAGATGTAAAAGCTGATCCTGCAAATAAGGAGAAGCAATATAAACCTTTAGGGAATGTCATGTGATGTTTATAACACAGCTACTATAGCAATTCTAAATAAACTTTTGAAAGCAAAAAAAAAAAAAAACATTGCCAGATGCTAGCATACAGAGCTGTTCCTAAAGTAGTCACTGCATATCAGGAAGATCACAGAAGGTAACTGCAGTACAATAGCATAAATCAGTAACCCTAGGAGATTAATCCACAGGTCTATTCTTAACTATACAGAATCAAAACCAGTGCAACTAATCTAGACAACACTCATTTGAACAGGTAGCAAAGAATCTTTAATATTACCAATAGCCACATTTAAAAGTGTTTGGAAGTATAAATGATCTGATTGGGGGGGGAGTGTCATTTGAGAGTTGTAGGTACTATTGTGTCCTTGTACACCCTTATATAGCACCCAAAGATTTATCTGCAGCACATACTTCCCAGTAGAGTATGTGTAGAAAACTGAAAATATCAGACCCATGCTGCTATGTTAGAAAAGGCTCTAATCACGAATGATGCATAAATATATGGTCTTTCAGGACCCAATTACCCCTGGCAATTCTATAGACATATAGCTCATTTTTCCCAGAATGTTTTCAGGCATAACAGAAAATAATGCTTGATTATCCTGGGGAATCAGGGTTATATTTAGGAAAGCATATGGAAATCCAAAAAGCAAAGCAAATAGACCTGTGGATAAGGTCAGACAAAGGGATCTGTTTTTCTTTTGCATATCTAGAAATCAAATATATTTTCACAGATCTCCATCCTTTTCTGCAACCTTCAATGAAGCTAGCACATATTCTTGCTTTCTAATAACTATTTTGGGCTTGGTTACCAGATAAATATGTTCACTAACAATATAATGGATTAACCAAAAATAAATTAAGACAAAGAAGGGAGGGGAGGGAGGGAGGGAGGGAAGGAAGGAAAGATTAAAAAGACAATTAACATTCACAACATTGTTAAATATAGTCAATATTATGATAGGCAGTTAAAATTACCAAGGGGAAAAAACAATCAGCTATTCTACAAGCTACTTCAGAAAAGTTAAGCACCTCAAACATTGCTGCTGATTCATAGAGACAAAAATGGACAGAAGTTTATTTAAGTCATCCATAGAAATTTTTTAAGGAGAGAAACTATCAACCAACTACAATATTCTCTGCAAAATTAGAGAGAACAGATTCTCCTAGATCAGGGGTCCTCAAACTATGGTTAGATCCGGGCCGCGAGGCTGCCCTTGAGACACAAAAGGCAGGTGCTAATTTACAATTTGACGACTGCCATCTGGACCAGAACAGAGTCAGCCTTAGATCTACAGAGCAGCCCTGGAACCTGAAAGAATTGCCCTGCTGCCCCATTCCCTGGATGTTCCCCACCTCCTGTGGGGCTGGGGCTGAGGCAGTGGGAGCGGCCTGTAGAGGCTGACATCAATTTGGCTGGCACTTGATCTTTCCCACTCTGGCTTCTCTGATCAATTGCTCGTTTTAGTTCAGAAGCAGCCACGTGGGAGAGGGAGGCTGGGGGAGGGGGGCTCTCCCTGACTTTTTAAAGTCGCAAGTTTCAAAGTCGTTCCTCTTTTTCCTTGTTTCAGTAACTGGGACTTGTAAGGTCCCTTCTTTGACTTTGGATTCATCTCCTCTGCATATGTGCATGTGTGTGTGTATGTGTAGGTGTTTTTAAGGTGAATATTCTGCTAAGGCATACTTTTATTTTTATATGTGGAGATTATGAATAAATATAATTAATACAATAGTACACTACATATGATCACCTTAGCAATCTTCACAAATAGCTGATTCTTGCAGCTGCAATGACAAGTGTAAGCAGTCAGCAGCAGCCACTCATACACTCATGTACAAAGTATTGACAGGCTGAGAAGAGCTGAATCTCTGAATGCAGGGATTTGTACACTCAAGGATTGCCACTAGCTGTATTCATGGGCAATTCTCCAATTCCAATCAAAGATGACTTCCCATTGAAATACTAGTAAGTTTATATTGATTAAAATTGTTCTTCATTTTAAATATTGTATTATTATTTCAATTTTTTTATTATAAATAAGATATGTGCAATGTGCATAGGAGGTTTTTTTTTTTTTTAGAACGATAGTCCACTCCTCAGCAGTTTGAGGGACCATGAATCGGCCCCCTGTTTAAAAAGTTTGAGGACCCCATCCTAGAATAAGGAATCTTTCTGAATCTACCATTGGTCTGCAGATGGTAGAATGCCCTAGATATAGTATTACAAAGCGGTATAATGCCATGGCATAGGCAAAATATTACAAAGATTCTGCAGTATTGTAAGTACAATCAGATGGGAAAATATTTTTACTGTAGAAGCTTATAGTCCAATTCCTCATATCCAAGAAGATTAAGGTTAAATCCTACCTTTTGGAGAAAATTGTAAATTTTAAGTAAGTATTAAAAATGGTAATCTGTGTCTCTTGGTTGGGACAAGACACACCATTTGGAACAGCTTCCTCTGAAACACATATTTAAGAATGTTAAATATATAAAAATCAATGCCCAAGCTTAATTCAATCTTTCTGAGGCACTGTACTTTTGAATGTATGTCTCAAACAGGTTAATAACTGCTGGAACATATTTAGATCCTCCACTGAACAAAGATAGTTAACCAATGTGCTTCTTGCAGTTTGGGGGAAGCATAAAATGAAAAGAGAAGTATTTATTTAAATATAAAATCACATCATCTGTTGATATTTAAAGCAGCATGTTTCAAATAGCTGCACATATCTATGAACCAATTTTGCTTTTTTTTTTTTTTACTTTTGTGCAAACGTGTGTATATTCATTTTATTAAAGTTAAGATGGAGTAATAAAGGTTTACAAAAGACCCTCTTCTAAATTGTGTCATCTGCCTATAAGGCTTGCTATGCATTATTTGATAGCTTATAGGCATAATATTTGACTGTCTAAATAATAGACTATTGAATTGATATAAAAATATCAATTCAGTGGTAAATTGGTAAGACATGAATGCAAATAAATGACTAAGTTACATTACATTCAAAGTGATGCAACATTGTTGCAGGTGGGGGTAGAGGTGGGGATGTGCCTCTATTTTCTAAATGCATTTTCTTCACATTCTGAATTAGCCTATTTCAGACTGAGTCCCATAGACTGCCCTTCTTTGAGGAGTACTTCAGACTTATTTTCTCTTACCTCGGCTTTGTGTTGTTTGGTTATCATCTCCCAGAATTTCATCTTCTCCATAGGTTCTGATGGGAGATCGAGCATAGGAATGCTTTTGTATTAGACTCTCTACACTTTCTCTGTAAAAAAATAAAACAGCATGCTATATACCACCTGAAAATTTACCTTTGCACTTAACCAGTTATTGCTCAAATAATCATGTTATTGGAGTCTTAACTGTACTGCATGTATGTAATTAACACAATAACAAAATTAAAGAATGTTATTCTATACTCTATTAAGGGAATTTTTAAAATATCTTTCTGAATTTACTATTTTGTAATTTCATATTACATCAAGCTATACCAAAATGTTCATAATGACTATTCTTATCTAGGAAAACAATACAAGAAGTTTGTACATGTGATCAGTGTCTCAACGCAAAGATCATATTTTGCTGAAGTTGTCTATGCCTGCTAATCAAAAGTTTTATTTTAACTTTTTTTAAAATATTAGTCATTGTGATTGCAAAACAAAAAATATGTGCACTATGGAACAAATACCAGTCTTTTGGCTGGAACTAACAGTCTTTGGGGGTGGCATGATGCTGAATTGGAAGAAGAAGGATCAACATAGAACTAGCTTCCAAAGAATCTTTTCCATTCATGTTTTTCTAATGCCCAGCCATTACAATTTAATAGCTGTGGCAATAGCCATGAAATATAGTTTGAAATTGAAATTCAAATTTAAATACTGCCAAAAACTCAGTAATCAGCCACTGGCAATTCTTCTTTGTCTCTCCCTCTATATGTCTCTCTCTCTCTCATTCTCTTTACCTCAGTAATTCTATCTATTTAATACAGGATTATAATGCCATACGGTATCCTGATTTATTATGTGAAACTCTCTGAAAACCTGACAGTTCTAGTACTGTCAAATATTATTGTTGCTTTATTTCTCTCCTTTGTTTGTCTGCTTTGTTAAGATGACATCATCAAGTATAGTTGGTTCATAAATTTTGCATTCATTATATGATTTTATATTGAGTATTCACTCATCAAAAAGCTTTTCTTTTTTAAAGTATTAATTTAAATAAAGTATTAAAACATGCTGATGCTTTAAACTAAATTTGTGTGTCAGTGATTGCATGATCTCTGCATGCCATATTCAAAATAAAAATAAATCTAATACTTCAGAAAACAGCATCATATGAATCAATAGCTTGATGTTCCTGGTTATGCATTAAGTTCACATTAATGTGTAATACTAAATCTTCCTGAAAGAACTACCGGATCTGTGCTATATAAAACCAGACAACTACTAATTGACAGCAAGAAATACAATATGAAGATTTACATCATCAAATACTTTGAAAAGTTCACATCTAATTATTTCTCAGGGAATGGCAGCAACATGTTAGTTATTTAAGACATTATTAGTATTGTAGAAAATTAGCACATACAGTACCCCCAGAAGAATGAAATATTTTGGGAAATATTAAAAAGGCAAGATATTATATTTCCCAAAAGGAGAAATGGAGAAACATGCTCTTAAAAGACAGAAAGCAGACTTAATCTCCCTGCTCTCAGCAGATACTGAGGCTAGCTATTAGAAATGCAGATTTGGTAATACATTCAAGACAGAATAGTTTGAAATAAGGGCAGAATGGCAGGATTAGATATCACTCAAGATCCAACACAGGAAAAAGCCATTAAGCCACAATAGGAATTGCCCAACACCTTTTCAGAACACAAGCCCCTTCATTGCATCACCCTCAGAAACCTCAAGCAAACTTATCTCAGACAAACACTTAAGATTTGTACTTTGCCTATAGAGCCAGCTCTGACCCCTACATGGCCCCATGGGAGTCTGATAACAGCCAATAGAATACATGTTCTTGCACAGGAACAGGAAACTCAAGTGCAAAGCCCAAGAGAAGGTATAACACCGCATCCATTCTCAACTCCATGTGGTCAGCTGCCTAGAACCCATGTGGTTCTACTTCATCATTAAACCTTCTGATTGGAAAGATTTTGTCCTCCATTTTGTCTCCAATGCCTTTCACCCCGCTTGGAACTGAACCAGATGGATGTTTCTTCCCACAATATCAACTTACTATGGGAAGGAATAGTAAAGGGATTTTACTGTTTAATTAATTGATTTATAAAATGTATTTCTAGGGCCAACTGACTTAAAAAAATCAGTGGCCTACAGTGGGACAGATTTACATTTAAAAAGACCATACTCACCTAGAGGAACAACAAAAACCATTTTTCCTTGCTATGTCTAATCTAAAAGGCCCAGCAATTATCCTGGTGCAGTACCTGAGAGGAACACTATCAAAATTTGCATATTTAGAAGCACACACAAGTAAATGAACTAACCTCTTTATATAAAACATACGAAGTAAATATACAATACCAAAGCAAATTTCAACTAGTAGCAAATACAAGCAGAGGAGTTAACAGTTTCAGTTCTCAGCAGCAGCATACATAGACTTGTTTCAGTTTTTGTTTCAGTTTCTGAGCTCAGCATAGAACTAAGCCATGCCCAGGCTCCTTTTTTTTTAGACACCAATCAGCTCCCATTGACTGATCTGTTGCTATGTCTCTTTCAGTCTATGAACCAATCATACGCTGACAAACACCTGGTTTTTAAGGCTCAGAGTTAGAACAGTTCAAATCTCCACAGAGATGGTGTTTTAGAGTGCTGCAGTAAAGAAGGCACACTTCCAAGACCTCAGTAGGTGACATGTTTAATTGATGAGATCCATAGTATAACAATTTTGTCAGATTGTACAAGCTGGACAAAAACCAATGGAGATGGACAATTACAGATTCAACTAGATTGTATGCCTGCTAGGGTTTATAAGTGATAAGCAGCACTTTGAATTTGTTCCTGAAACAATGATGAGCACAACAGCTTATAGAGCAGGGGCTCATAAGCTCATAATTACATGTGCCACAGTTTTTGGTACTTGGTACCATTGATTTATTGGACTTAGATAACTGCAAATTGAACTGGACCTGAAATGATTGTATTTTGCTTTGCTTTAGATAGGAAAACTTTTATAATACTTACAGACCACTCATATCATGGACATAAATTGTTTCAACTCCTACCCTCAAAATGACACTATAGAGCACTGCACACCAGAACTAGACACAAGAACAGTTTTTCCTCCGAAAGCCATCACTCTGCTAAACAAATAATTCTCTCCACACTGTCAAACTATTTACTAAGTCTGCATTACATTTATTCTCATTGTTTCCATCACCTATCTGCTCCCACTTATGACTATAACTCTATTGCTTGTATCAGTGGTGAAATTCATTTTTTTTACTACCAGTTCTGTGGGCGTGGCCACAGGATTAAACATCACCAAGCACAGAATT
>JAEANM010004882.1:0-20227 GCA_017656035.1 Myanophis thanlyinensis
TAGATAGAATTAGGTATGTGAATAGATTTTGTGTATTTTAAAGTGTATATATTTAATAAAGTTTGTTTTTAAAAATTTAAAAAAAAATAAATTAATGGAGCCAGCAAGTCCAGTTCTCAGCCAGCAGCAAAAAAAAAATTGTAAAAAAAAAAAAAAGCAGCAAAATTGATCATGGCAAAATGAGCAGAGAGGCATGACTGCAACTATGTATAACACCCTGGGAGAATATACGATCGATCATTTTCCTTCCTTGCTTTGCTCTGAAGAATACCTCATTTGTCATCTGCAAGCAGCTCGATGGCTCCTTTCCAACAGTTTACAGCCTTAATGCTGCCATAAGTAAGTCACTCTTGGCATCCCAGCAGAAGAGATGCTGTCAAGAATTGCAGAAGTGCCTTAACTCCCAAAGATCAGAAAGGGAGCTTGTCACTGCCTTGGGAAGATACCTGCCTGTCCCCTAAGGGGATGTAAAAACCTTTCTGGGTTACAGGAGGGGCCTCATGAGTTTGCAAAGGACACCAAATTTTTAACAGCTTTATCAAAAGTTCCTTTTTGGGAGGCAGGGAAGTTAATGTGCCAGCTTTATGGTGATGCATTTCTCTGGTGTTCCTCATAAACCTTGAAAGGAGGGTCTCTTAAAGCAAGCGTTTAAGAATGTAAATTAAACCCAGGTAACCCTTGATTTATTACAACAATTGAACACAGAATTTTGGTCATGAATCATTGCAGTCCTAAGTCAAGTCACCATAAAAGCGAGCTGGTTGTCTGAAACGTGATCACATATGACCATGGTGGTGGTACGGCAGTTGTGACTTTGAGGATGGGTTGTAAGTAACATTTTTTGCCATAGTGACAGGTTGTAAATTGAGGACTACTGCACTAGATTATTTTGTGGATCATAATTCAGCCCTAATGATTGCACCATTTGCCATTTGCTAGGAATAATGTAAAGTGTATGATTATTTCCATTCTTACCAAGTTGGATTGTACTAATATAAGGCAGCTCAACCAAGTAGGGCAAGATAAGCCAGTTGGATTTGGTTCTGAGTGATGCATATAATAAGCTGCCCTTAAAACTCTTGAGAGAAATTCCTTGTGTATTCAATCACACTTGGCCAATAAAGAATTCTATTCTATTCCGTTCCGTTCCATTACATTACATTACATTACATTACATTACATTACATTACATTACATTACATTATTTATTGCACCAAACTATAAGCTTGTTCAGAATGCAATTATGGAGCTGACAAATATCCTACAAATATCCTTTTATCCTGCTGGCCACTGGGGACATTCAGAATCCAGATAGCAAACAAGCTTGTTCTTCCCTTTCTCTCTGCTCTGTTTTCCCCCAGTTGGAGCAGCAATACTTTTACTCATCCCTTTGGCTGCTTCTTTGGATGAGTCTTTCTTTCTTTTACTTTTCATCCACTCGGAAGGATCACAATTGCAGTCTTTCTATTATAGTGTGTAACTTCCTCAATAGTTTTCATTTGTCCTTTGGGATCTTAGGCACCTTCATCAAAACCTTCGTTTAAGGGGACTGGTTCTATTCACACATGTATGCTCTGCTAAATATTGGACCTTAGAGAATGGCCTTAAAACTTTCAACTAGGGTTTTCTCAACACTTCTGTTACCAAGCTAACTTCATGGGTTGGATTCATACAGGGGAGAGACTAAATTGTGTTCAACTCAGTTGATACACTGGGAAGTTGGATGCAAAGCAGGAAGGATTTAAAGCATAAGATTTATTAGACCTGTAGAATGCAATTGTGGGTGGATAAGTAAATAGGAATAAAGGATCTTCCTGCAAGATGTGCTGATGCTAAGTTACAGTCAACTATCCCCAGTCCTAAAGATCAGACAATGAGAGTGATAGTTTGGAGGGAGGGAAGTTAGTTTCAGGGGACAGAAAATTAACTTAAGCATATATAATACTCCAGTGTTGGGTGAGGCAGATGAAATGAGTGGGAAAGGTGAGCTGGTTGTCTTCTTTAAAGCCCTTCATGGCTTGGGTCTGTTAGAAGAAATATCCATGTGGATTCAGTTCCAAGTGGGGAGAAAGACACTGGAAACATGGAGACTGGTTGGAAGGGTGGTTTATTGGTGGAGCAAGCTTGAAGTCCTAGGTGAAAAGGGGCTGAGATGCTGAGAGCCCTTGGGTTTTATGCCTTCTGTTGTACTTTGAATTTGAGCTTGTGTTCTGATGGGTTGTCAGACTCCCATGGTGCCATGCAAGGGTAACTCTATAGGTTGTCTTTTGAGTCCCAAGCTTGGTTGAATCTTGCTGAGTGATATAATCTTCCAAGGGGCCATGTGGAGATTTGGGCAATCCCATCCTGGGGCTAAGAGCCTTTTAAGCTGCAAATAAAGCTTGCTCAGTCTATTGTCTTCCAAATAAGGATCTGCTGGTGGGGGCAGGGGGCTAGGGCTGAATTTCTGTTTTAAGATTTCATTTTTCTGTTTCTCTTTTAGGGGAAATATTCTGCCTTATAATATTTTCATTTTTCTAGAAGAGGAGTGGGTGTTAACTTCCAACAGGTCCAAATTATCTGAGGGATTGTTTCTTGCCGGTCACATCTACTTGACCCACCAGAATGGGAAGGCAAGGAATGTTGCAGGTCCCATCTCCTAGGGAGATACATCTGGTGGGACCCAGAAGAAGGTCCTTCTCTGTGGCAGCTCCCTCTCTCTGGAACATCATTCCTCCAGAGATTAGATTGGCCCCCACTCTAGCACTTTTCCGGAAGGTGCTGAAGACATGGCTTGGGGATCCCAGAGCGGGATTGAGCCCATTAAATGGCTTGTACAAATACATGTTATTGCTGGGATGGGGGTGGGCGGGTGGGCTATTATTTTATTATTTTTATTATTTTATTATTTTCTTTTATTATTTTTATATGATGTTTTTATATTCTTTTATTATTTTTATATGATGTTTTTATATTAGTGTAAACTGCCTTGAGTCACCATGGGTGAGAAGGCAGCAATATAAATTTTCTAAAATAAATAAATAAATAAACTACTGGCAACGGAGTCAAGGTGGTGGGAAGAGCTGAAAGATTCACCTGTGAAGAGAAGCTGAGAAACCGTTGGGAAACCTTGCTCAAGAGAAGAAAAATCCTAGAGCCATAGAGCAGGGGTGTCAAACTCGCGTCGGCATGGCGTTGTCACATGACGTATCAGGATTTTCCTCCCCCTTCACTAAACCGGATGGGGGCGGGGCCAGCACATGACACATCGCCCCATGGGCTGTGAGTTTGAAGGGTGAGAAAAGTGCCTTCAAACTGATCCATGAAGGAAGCAGCAAGCAACCAGCTATAGGATATGGGTGGAGATGTTAGAATGAGGTCATTTTGAAAGGTTGGGGAAGAGAGATGGGAAAGAATTTACTGGTCTGTTCAAGTCGATAATTTTAGAATAGAGTTCTGTTTGTACCATTGTGTGCCCTATACAAATGCCAATGCTGTCTGTTGTTTCCTGATGATCTACATAAAAGGGGAAGAACTTCTTTTTTTTATTGATGGTCCAGGAATGAGGGAAAGAGCGCCCTCTGTTGGTGGAAAAATTGGCAGCAGATCTGATGAGGATAAATCATATAGTTGGAAGAAACTTTATTTGGCCAGTCTCTGTGAAATTTAGTGCTTGAACTCAGGAAGGTTCAGGTGTTATAACTGGGGTTCCTTGTGGTTGTTTGGTGTGTGGTTTAGTTCAGTGTGTCATGTAAACCCAGGCCACAACCTCTAATTAAGAGGATTAAGAATAGGCAGGCCTGATGCCATTTCAGGGGGCTAAAAAACACAAGCTGTTGAGAAATTGCAATAAAATCCCATACAGCTTGATCTTGCTCATTTTCCACTCCCTGCCTCCCAAATTAGGTTTTCTCATATGCATTAAGAATTGCAGAAGAAGCCCTATCCCAAGGTTGTTTGATTTGTGAATTCAATCTGTCAAAGCATGAAGTTAGAGAACATGTTCTGTGGCACGTTAGGCATGGTGCAACTGGTCTAGAATGTGACAGCATGAGATGTGATTGGAGTGCCATGGTATGCGCACGTGTTGCATCTGCTTTGTAAGCTGCACTAGTTGCCAGTTGTCTTCCAGGTGTAGTCAAGGTGTTGATTGCCACCTAAAGCCCTTCGTAGCCTAAGGCTTGCTTACTTGAGGAAACATCTGTTTCCATATGTTTCCTCTCGTACATGGAGTCAGCTAAAGTATCATGTTCTGGATCCTGTTAATTAAGCAGAGTCAGCCAGAAGTATGCCTTTGTGGTAATGGCTTCCCAGAGATAACTACTGCTCCCATCTTTTGAATTTCTACAGACTGCTTAAGGCCTGGTTTTTTCCCCAACCTCTGGACCTAGATTGTGGTTGAGCCTCCCTCCCTCCCTCCCTCCCTCCCTTCCTTCCTTCCTGTCCTCCTCCTCCTCCTCCCCGTCTCAGCTCCCTCAGTTGTTTTCTTTTTCTTCCCTTGGTACAATTTGTTTTCTTTTTATTTTCATCTACCAGTATAAGCTGTAAATCATTATGAAGTAGGGTGATCTAAAGATTGAAGTCGTAAATAATAGTAAATAAACCTTGATCGAAAATATCTTGCTGAAGAGAATTGTAAGTTCAAATTCTAAAACAAAGAGGACAAGGTAGAAAAGGATTTATTGCCTCACAGCCCAACATATTTTGGATACTGTAATTCTTGTAGAGGAGAGGAGAGACATTCTCTATCGGTTCGTTTTAGGGTGGGTGGAAGTTTAGTGGCTGCCCTCTTTTTCTTTTGGGCTTGAAAAAAATTTGATCTGCAAAAGATGAGAAGAAGGAGCAGGGAAGAAATGTTTCACAGGCTGATTTATACTGAAATAGCCATATTATTATGAAACAGCACAATAATCCGCCAGGAATGCAGTGCTTCTAAAGAGTATAGATTGGAAGTGCAGCCAGTTGATCTTGCGACATGCTTACCCCTACTGAGCTGTACTCATCTTTCATGGTTTCCTGGCCTAAAGATGATCTAATGATGACTTTAGATTCAGAGTTTTGAAAGATCGGTAATTTGCCAGCTGCTCTGGCTGTCAGAAGCTGTCGGTTGTTATCGTTTTAATCCATTTTCACATCTTACATTTGGGTGTTCTGGTAAAGCCAATTTCAGAAATGCAGTCACGATCCAATTTCACTGGATGCCACTGGAGGCTTAGCTTTGTGTATTCAGTTGCTTCTCTCTGAGCCATTTTTGGTTCTTGGACATTTTATCTTTTCTCTTTTCTACCTCATAATCTTGATTTGGTCATCTAATATCTGCAGAAGAATTTTCAAACACACACAAGGAAAACACACAGGGAATCTGATCTGTTGTGAATCAGATCTGATTTGATTTGAGTTGGGGACTCAAGATTCAAAGAAGGAGGACTCCAATTCAGGGCAAAATGTTCCCATTTGAGATACTTAGAGATTATCTATATATATAAAGTTGTTCTTGGTTATAATGGGAAAACACAAATCACTTGGAGCAGATTCATTTTGGGGGGAAAGAGGATGAAAATAATAAGAAAGATAAACTCTTCAGACATTAATCCTGCCAGTTCTTATTCCAGATATCTTTTAAATTTTAACTGCAACCTCATTTGGAAATGTTAAGACGGGAATGAGAAAAAGACAGCTCAGCAGTCTCGACTCTCCAGCAAAAAAAATCTATAGAAAATCGATGCCGAAGCAATACAGAAAAAGGTTTTATTTTATTTTTTAAGAAATCAGCTCTTTAAACTTTTACTTTCCACTTACTTGCTTTTCTGCAGTGCCAGATTTGCAGTGAAAGTAAAGAATACCAATCTTATGAGATAGGATAGCTTTTTTGCTTTTGATCATTGAATTTAAAAGAAGGAGAATAGTAAGAGGTGGCAAATCTGCCCCCCCTTTTTTGGAAGGCCCTTTTATAACTGGCACAATTACGCTGTGGAGCCAAGATGAGCCCGGCACTATGGCAAAAACTTATTTTTTTCATTTATGCAATAGCATGAGTTGTTGCCAACTATCAGTGAATCAGCAGAGGCCATGGCAGGAGTAAGCTGGCACAATGCAGTGCAGTGCCACAGAGAATGAGGAAAGTGGTATTAGTCTTGGCTCATTCTGTTTTTAAAAACACTGAACTGTTGGCATAGCACTTGATGCCCATCCATTTTTTGCCAAGAGAACTAAGCCTGCCCTAATTGTTCAGAATGTTTAAATGTGCAATGAAAGTTGGCACTGAGCCTATAGACAGAGTGCTGAGAAGTGTATTGAACTCCCATTTGTGATGGCAGAACCAGCAGTCTAATGTTCTATTGGGACAAGAAAACCAAAAGCCAGGGCTTATGGTTGACCAGAGGAATAATAAGAATGGAAAATGACGAAGTGAATGAAGCTCAGAGCAATGCAAGATTTGCCACCACAAAGTAGTTCTGATATGCAGATAATTTAATGAGCTGGTTAACCCACCCCCTCCAATTCAGGCATTCCAGTAGCTTGCAAAATTGGCACATTTTTAGAGATATGCCCTGGGGGAAAAAAAAGCACAGAAGCTATCCATCCAATCAATGAAGCGCCTTGCAAGGCTCAGTTTGTTTTAAGACACGAATCTGCTTCTGATTTGATTAAAGCTTAATCGAAACAGAAGGTGCCTTCTAAGTTTTGTGCAGGCCTAAGTACATGTCAATTGTTGTTTCTACCTCTTGATGTCAATTGAATTTTTAATGGTGGCAAAACAAAAAAAAAGAAATTTATACCCTGGGATATCTGGAAATTAGAGAGCTATTATATTGATATTTTTATTTATTCCATCAGATGTCTACGCCACCTTTTCTCCAGGAGATCCGGGAGATAAATCAGAGGCGAGGGGCCTGTGGTATCCAGATATTGTTCAACCTCAGCTTGAATCCAGCTATCACAAACTGCAGTTATATTTCAGCAATGTCCAGAAGTCTCTGGGATTCTAAGCATAATGAAATCAGGGTGAAGATAAGATAAACTATAAAATATTTTGAAAACCCCTGGTAGGATGTGGATTTAATCTCTGTTCCCAAAGGCTAAAGTCGTTCTGAGAACACTCAAGTAACCCTATGAGACAATCAGGGTTCACCTTCACATGACCAAAAGGAAGCTGCCAGAAAATTCTCTCCTGTGAACTACTCCAGACCTTTATTTTCAGTTTCCAAACCCAGTGGAAATTAAAACGAATAAATTAATAAGATGTATATAGTGCATCCAAATAAAGCCAACCCTGAGCAGTTATTTTGAGGGGGGTTTTTTTTGGGGGGGAGCAAACATCTTGGCCATAAACACATCATTGTTCTGTTGCATTTAAAAGAAAGCTGTTATGGTGAAATGATAACATGACAGCATGTTTGCAAGAAAGTGAGGTGCAGCAAGTGTTCTCACCCATGGGAAAACACTGCATCCATAAGCTTTGCAAAACAATGGCTCTGTCTCCAATTCTTGACACACTGGCATGGTGCCATAAATTTCTGCCTTATGGTCAGTTAATATAGAATTTCTGTGCATGGTCTATAAATTCCAGAGAGACTGCACATATCTGTGCTGCTTGTTTTGTTACTGGTCTTTTCAGTTAAGTATTTGATTTTATTTTTCATTATAGAAGGTAATTGTAACTTGAACCAGAGACTGTCTGAGAATGGATTTTAGAGACTTCTGGATCATTTTAGGAAAGATGTTAGTCACCAACCAGTGGTCCGTGATTATTATTTGCATTTTTTTATATTAGCTCCAACGCCGCCCTCCATCACAGGAGTCCAGGCACCTCAGTGAGCAGCTTGCGAAACTCCCGTCGCCTGGGAGGAGAAGAGCATGCCAGACCCCAAATGGCCTTGCAGTCCCGCAGGTCTTTCCTCTGCTTGGAAAGCTTATGTTCATAGTCCTCAGTGAGGTACTTCTGCTGAGTCTCCTTCTCGGTCAGGTCCAATTTGAATTGAGATTGCTGTTTTGCCAACACTTTTTCATGGTGGCTACTTAGCTCCAACTTCTTATTGGGGCCTTAAGGAGCCCAGGCAGGGAGGTGGGGAGTGGTTGTGAGGGGAGGGGTGAGGAGAGGCCAGTGAGGTGCCCCTCAACATGATTGACATTGAGTTGTCCACGCCCATCCAGTTGCCACCTAGCCACGCCCACCCAGCTGGTCATTAGGCAGATCAGATTTGTGGTCCCTTTAGTGGGATTTAAAATTATGAGTTTAGTGGTCCCTGAGGTACGAAAGGTTGGGGACTCCTGGTTTAACACACTGAGCAAATACACAAGCAACATTCTGCTAAGCCTTTGTCTAGTTCTTGCTTGCTACCATGTGAGAGTAGGGTCAGGGAAGAAAGCACGGTTTTGTTAGGGAAGTAAACCCCATGATGAAATCGTTATTTGTAGCTGATTATGGTTAAAAAAAGTAGTAGTAGTCCTGGATTTAAAACAGTTTGTTTAGTGACCATTTGAAGTTACAAAGGCACTGAAAAAAGTGACATATAACCATTTTTCACACTTACAGCCAATGCAGCATCCCCATGGTCACATGATTAAGATTCAGACACTTGGCAACTGATTCATATTTCTGATGGTTGCAGTATCCCGGGGCTCATGTGATCTCATTTTGTGACCTTCTGACAAGCAAAGTCAATAGGCAAGCACAATTCACTTAACAACCACGTTACTAACTTAACAATAGCAGTGATTCACTTAACAACTGTAGCAAAAAAGGTTGTAAAATGGGGCAAAACTCATTTAACAAATGTCTCACTCAGCAACAGAAATGTTGACTTCATGTGGTCATAAGTTGAGGACTTCCTGTATGGCTATTCATAATGTCTTAATGGAGACATACAGGTTTGTATTGTTTCTTTCCTGACTTATTAGAAAGTCAGGAATATTGTTTTATGTTCCATCAAAGTTTTTAACAAGACCACAGAGTTTTAAGGATTAAAAAAAAAACCTTAGGAAACCAAGAAAGAAATCGTATTTCCAACTTTTAACAAACCCTGACTTAGTACACTTACTGAACTTAGGTGGACCAATACTTTACTTGACATGAGAATAACTTATGTTCTTCTATATGATTTACTAGTTTGTCCCAGGGGTGAATCTGACCGGTTTTGCTACCGGTTCAGTGTGCGCGCATGTATGCCAAATGTGCTGCAGCGCGGCTCTTTAAACTGCTTTTAGAGGCTCCAGAGGCAGCGGGGATCACCAGGAAGGCTCCATAGATGCTCTAAACAACTGATTCAGGTAAGTAAGGGAAAAAAACGAAGTTCGTATCGGAAGGATAAGGGCAGAGGTGGGTGAGCAGGGCCAATTTCAAATCTCTACTACCTGTTTTGGCGATGTGGTGCGATCCAGCTGAATTTCACCACTGGTTTGTCCATCTTTTCACATTTGACTAAAAATATTGGCAAGCCCCCAAAGCACGTTTGAAAATTATCACCAATCTATTTCTCTTGTTGACATTTTTTTTCCTTTTAAAGGAATTATTTTCCCCCTTAAAGCAATTTTTTAAAGCAATTTGAAACCCAGAGGGATAAAATGTGCTGCTTATTCTTTTTCAGATGTCCATGATCAAATTCTATAGAATTCCTACAGATGCCAGTGAGGTGGTGAGAGGACCAGTTCATGCTTCAGAGGTGACTCACAAAGGCTGGCAATAAATCATGAATTTCTTTGCATCCCTATTTTTGGCTGCTTTCAGTGCACAGCCATGGTGAAAAATCCCAGGTGTTCCTGCTCTGAGCCAAGTGAACATTCAAGATTGTCCTGAAAGAAGGCATTGTGCTCATTAAAAATAGTTTCTGGGAGAGAAACTAAGACAGCTAGTGGTTGAATTTTTCTTTGCTTAAACCTTGGAAAGCACTTGAGATGTCCGTATTGTGAGTTGCTAGGATAGAAGTAGACAGAAGTATTGCGGATTGAAGGTAGTCCTCAACATATAACAGTTCACATAATGATTGTTCGAAGCTATACCAACACTGAAAAAAGTAACTTATGACCAATTTTCATACTTATGAAAAGCATCCCCACGGTCACGTGATTTACATTTAGATGTTTGACAACTGACTCACGTTTGTGACAGTTGCAGGGTCACATGATTCTCTTTTGTGACCTTCTGACAAGCAAAGTCAATGGGGAAACCAGATTCACTTAACAACTGTGTCACTAAATTCATTTAACAATTGTGGCAAGAAAATGGGGCAAAATTCAACAAATTTCTCACTTAGCAACATAAATTTTGGGCTCAGCTGAGAACTACCTGTATTTGGAAGATCCACTGGAAACACCTTCTCCAAACTTTTGATGTACCAGCCAGCCTTTTATGATTAGATCCTGTGAACTGCAATTGTGATCACCGACTAATTGTTTAAATTCAAGCTGCTGGTTGCTAAAAGAGAAAATGAAAGGTATAACCTTGATCTAAAAATGTTAAGCAGTGTTACAGGCAAGGAAGGGGAAGACTGTTATTCTGACAAAAAGACACCAAGGTGTACATAAAGGGGAAACTCTACCAATTCAGTTGACAATTGAGATTAATTCACAGAGAATTGTGCCAGAGAAAGAGTTCACCTTTAATTCTTCATGCATTGATCAAAATATGATGCCTGACAGAAAGTCCTTCTATATATTGTTCTTTATTGTCCTGGGGAGTTGATTGTATCTGGTTTATAACTCCCTCCTTCCTTCCACCAAAATGCAGATGAATCTCAAAACTGTCAGTTTGTCCTAAGTGACTGAGGAAATGTGCTGTAGGCATTAATACTTGGAGTCCCATTGGTACAAGTAAGTAGTTTAAACAGTTGCGTGGAAATAAACAATTTGATCTCCTTTGAAGATTCCTTCCCTTGTGTGGTTTTTATACAAGAGGATTCTCATGCCCCAAGCACAATACAGCCAAATGAAGGAGCTTAAATAGATATCATGGGAGCTATTTTTTAAAATAACGTTTTCAATATCTCATTTTGCAACTGGGGCGGGAGGGGGTAGGGGGGATTACGCTGCATTTTCAGAAGGCCCTGTTTGTGCTGCATGTTATTCAAAGGCTTGTGTGGTTGCCTGCCTACTTTTTCATTTTATTGCTTTTGTTGGCTAAACATGCTTTAGACCATCAATAAAGTAATGAATGTTAACAGAGACATTTAATACCGGGCCAGCAGTGTGCACGTGTGCAGCTCTGCTTACTTTTCTAAAGCCAATGTTTATGTTTGGTTGGCAATAATATTCTCTTCTGCTAAACACGGATAGCCTTAAGTTGTGTAATATATTTCATTCTGAGCACTCTCTAATGAGTCTGCATTTAAACAATGAAAATGAATACTTCTAATATGTCTACACACTTACTTGCAAACGTATCACCATGGGGAACTTCTGTGTTTCTCCTATACAGGTTTTGGTATAACTTTTAATATAAAAAATTATATGGTTTTTATGGTCAGACAAAATCATACCATGCAGAACTAGAACATTCATTCTATAATGTCTTTTTTATTTTCTGAAAAGTTATTGAAACACGCACGGAAGCTTTTATTTTTCCTGGAGGAGAAATATATAGGGAGTAGGCCAGGGAGAAGATAAGAATGTCCTGAACTGTCTTTCTTTGGGTGAGTTTCAAAGAATTGAGGCCCTTGGTTAAAAACCATTAAGACATGACTTATTTTTGATCTTCTTAAGCAATTCTCTCTTGATAATTTGAATAGAACTGCTAATTCTTAAGTCCTCTTTTCATCACTTCAAACTTTCTTGTGGTCATGTGAGCAATTTGTGCAGTCTGTTGTTGGAATACTCAATATGTCATTGACTGTCCTGCTCTTGGCCAGAAGGTTATGTTAAAAACTAGGTTGTGTCCAGAACAAAAAAAAAGGGGGGACAAAGTGATTTAAGTTTCTCAATCAATATTCTAGCGGAAACACTTGAAAATCTGAAATAGATTTTTTAATATGGACTGATCTAATGTGTTGTTACGAGTATATAGTGTACACTGGGATGGTATTAACAGTGCAGTCCATATCTCAAAAATGATTTGGAAAGGGTGCTCCTTTTTCCAATACAGGTAGTTCCAATATACTTATTTAGTGACTGTTCAAAGTTACATCATTGCAAAAAATGACTTAAGACAGTTTTTCACAATTAATGACCATTGCACCATCCCGATGATCATGTGCTTACCAACTAGCATGTATTTATGACAGTTACAGTGTCCTGGGGACATGTGATCTTGCAACCTTCTGAGAAGCAACGCCAATAGGGAAGCCAGATTCATTTAACAATCTTGTTACTAACCTAACAACTGCAGTGATTCACTTCATAACTGTGGCAAGAAAGGTCACAAATGGGGCAACATTCACTTCACAACTGTCTTGTTTAGCAACATAAATTTCAGGCTCAATTGTGGTGGTAAGTCAAGGACTACTTGTATTTATTAAGGGAGCTTGATGTTTCTCAGGTTTCTAAGCCTGAAAAAACAGGGCCACTCTATCCAAGTACCTGGATAAAAGGAAAAAGAAATCAGAATCTGCTCCAAAGGATGGATCTAGCAGATCTATGAGAGTTCATATTTAACTGACCGAGTCCATCACTTGAAATGTGGAGTTGCTGGTGGAAACCAATACTCTTGAAGGTGGGATCCTCTAATCAAAATAACACATTTGGATGCTTTAAATCACAATTTCTAATTCAAATCTTTATTGTCAATGCACAACATGTGTGCAGTAAAATTGAAATTCTAAGACCTTTTAATACAGTAATTAGCCAGGAGATGAATCCTAACAAATGGGAATATGATTCCATGTTTCTAGAAGTAAAGAAATGATTATACAATCAAACATTTTAATTCTTGACTAGTACTTCAAATCTTTTTCCCTCTCCCTCCTCTTTTCTGTTCATCCTGGTAAGATTCCAAGTTTTTTGGGGGGGTATTTTTATTTGTTTATATTATCATCTGATTCTGAACTGCTTTGCTGGAAAAAAAAGAAGTTAATTTGCGCTGAAGGGATTCTGGGTCTTTAGGCAAATAAGTATAAATAGAGGAACAATGTTCTTTCTTGAACAATAAAATACAATAACTTAAAAAAATGCATTTCTCTCTAGCACTGTGAAAATTTACATTTCTCAGAGTGAGCACAGGATATTCTGTGAGAGAATTTTGGAAAATTTACACATGCAGGAATAGAAGAAATGTTAGCTGTTAAGCACTGTTTTTTTCTAAGCTGGTATTCTCCAGATGTCTTTAATTAAATTTTTCATAATCCCCCCTACCAGCATGTTGCAGTGATGAGCAGTGTTGTAATTCATCATGTGTGGAAAGCATCAACTTCCACACATGATGAACCATGAAATGATCAATTAAACCATCATAGTTGCCTCTTTGTCAGTGTAATAATTGTAATAGTTACCACAGATAATCCTCCACTTACAAACTATTGTTTAGTGACCAAATTACAATGGCATAGTGCAAAATGATTTACAATGGATCCATGCACATATGACTGTCGTATCACCTCCCTGGCCAAGTAATCAGAATCTGGGTGCTTAGCAACCAGCATGTATTTATGATGGTTGCAACAGCATCCTAGGGTCACATGAGTTCTCAGCCAACTTTCAACAAGCAAAGTCAGTGGGGGATTCGCTTAATGACCATGTGATTCACTGAACAACTTCAGTGATTCCCTGAACAAAAGTGACAAAAAGGTTGTAAAATTGGGCACAGCTCTTAATTTAACAGCCACCTTGCTTAGCAACAGAAATTCTACTTCAAATTGTTGAGGCCTACCTGTAAATGGAATGACATTACAGCATACAGAACCTGTTTTAAAAAGTTTCTCCAGCAAAGATATACTCATATCCAACTGGATCCTTACACTTTGCATCTTCAGTGTCCCATCCTCACTCATCCATAGAGCCTTTCATATGGGGCACATTTGGAATTCATGAAGCACTATCTAAAAAAAAAATGGCTGCCATCGAGATGCCTGCCTGTTCATTAAATGTGTGCTGAGGTAGCCAGAGCTAATTACAGAATTCTTCTCTTGCCTCCCCAAATGGGTCTTTTAATCATTTCTTCCAAATGATCTTTTCTCCTGAAGGCAGCTTTGTTTTTTTGGCTTCTCTGATTAAGGCAGAATGCAATTCTGTCTTGAACAGCCTTTAAAGAATTGTACCTGATGAGAACTCTTGTTCTGACAGATGTTTGGGGAGATTTTGTGATTGTATTTAATACTATAGATTATTTTTAATGGTTACAACCCCTCACCCCACCGTTTAAAAGTCAGATGCCATCTGGAGTCACTATGTGTGAGCTGAGCGGCCATATGAATTTGTTTAAAAAATAAATAATAACATAATAAATGTCTTAGCATCCACCATCTTCAGCTGCTGGTCATGAATAAATAGACCCTACAGTGTAGAATATTTATAGTACATACATTTGCATAAAGAAAGCTGTATTTACTGATTGTGTCATAAGGATATATCTTACTTTTTTTCTTCTTTTGACTTTCTAGTTCTGGTAGAATAGTGCAGGAATAAGTTGTATAGTTTGGTTATCAGTTTCAAATCAATGATGCTTGGAAGCAGATGATAAGCTTAACAAGTGATTTTTTAAAATAATTTAAATCTTTGCATTAGTAAAAGCAAGTGCTTGGGATTGCAGTATGAAGGGCCTCTGTTTAAGTTACTAATCAACCCACTGTTTTCTATGTTCTTTCATTCAAATCCTTTCAATTTTCTGGGTTTTATCTCGCTGATCATTAATTTGCTAAGTCTTCTATCAGTTTTGGGGGCTTATGTATATGTTACCTGTTAGTTTAGTTTTATTTATGTGCTTATATATAGCTCAAGACTGCAGTAGATAGTGGCACCACTCCATTAATCTCTACAGTAATAACAATCTTGAGAAATTGTGCATTAAATAGATATTTTGCAGACAATCTCTGCAAATTTTCTGCATAGAAATGAAAAAAAGAAGGCACATGTGAGGGCACCATAGACTGTTATTGACATTTTCAAGAGAGCAGTGTTAAGCATCCGCAATATCTAATATGGACAAATAACTCCATCTTGAGTAAAATTAAACAATGGAAAAATAGCTAATCAAAATAATCTCCTCCTTTCCCTCTCTAAATCTTTAAGTCTTTTTGTGGCTGAAAATTGCCTATAAATTTTGTTTATGTTGCCTATAAGTAATGCATTTATTGAGTTCTATTTCAATTTCATGGCATATATCTTTAAGAAGGCTACTGTATCTGGGCTAGAAAACACCATAGAATCTCTTGATGGCAACAACAACAACCACCACCCATCACTGTGCTTATCAAACCCTGACTTGCTGTCAATTCTCTGCAAGCACTGTAGAGGCCCAAACAAGTAAATATACCTGTGGTGATGGATTTCCCTCCAGGCGATACACTCAAATGGAGGCTAAGCAGCCATCTGCTGGAGGTGCTTTCGTATGGATTCCTGTATCAAACAGGACAGGTGGATTCAGTGACACAATGGCGCTATCCAACTTTATGATTCTGCATAATGCTTTTCTCTCCTACGTAAACAATAGTTCGGTATCAGGCACTTTGTTGTCTGAAGGGAAGACAAAGGGGGTATTCCTGCGTAATGCCTATCTACATATGGGCTCAACCAATTGTGACTAAATTGGAACAGAGCAATCTAGTGTCACTCATGTATAAATAACTGGAACAGACAAGACTGGCTCAGCATTTACACCCACAGTTCCGCATCAACCTTATGTGACTAATACTTGCTACCTGAGGCATCTGTATCACTCTCCTTATTAATATTGCTGACTTTGAATCCTCACACTTTGGACAAGTTGCACTGACTTCCCACCTGCTCCTTACAAATACTTTGACATCTGGCAACCTGAAAGACTGCTTCCTCAAACAAAATCAGTCTGATCTCCTTATATCTGGGGAGAAATTCTCGACTGTCCCATATTTCCAAGAAGCAAAAGGAGACTTTGCCAGAAGGTACCACTTCCCCGTAGCAGTGCCCAGTTCTGGAATAGCTTCTCAGTAGAGATCAGGCAAACATCTTTCTTGTTAGCTTCCAGGAAAGTATCTTCTTACAAATATTTTTTTAAACTGAATTCAGGTAGGGTGCCATCTTTCATTCTACTCTATTCTCTTTTACATTTCAGGAATTTTATTTTGGTTAAATTGCCCCTTTTGGTTATTTAATCAAATTCTGGATCTTTAAACTTTCTTGCTGTATGTATGCAGTTGAGAGTGGTGGGGCTGCAACTGGAGATAAATACAATGAATCAATAAAGGGCTTCCTTTTTAAACTATTTATTGGGCCGAAAAGGGTAAACAGTTTCAATTTCCATGCAGGCTTGTTCTGTGTTTGTACCTTTTATGTTCTGATTTGAAAGGGCAATGCACTTCCTTATTAACTAAAGCTGCATTGAAGCAGCTGATTTCATAGTTCACTGAATGTCCACTCCCCGAGCAATAATCTCTAAAATTAACTATTGCTCAAAATGTTCACATACTAGAAAACTTAATATAATATAATACAGAAGATTACTGGAAATAAAAACAAGTGAAAGGAGTATTTTGGGTGCCAAGTGCAAACATTGTGATTCTTTGTATTACAATGAATCTTCATGTAGCTAACAAGAATGAGCTAGTTCATGTGAAAAAATCCGTTTCATAGTAATCTTATTTTTTCATCTTTAAAAACTCAATGTGATACAGGTCAGATGTATATTAGATCGTTTCTCAGATACAGCATTCCCCTTGAGATTTAGCTCATGAAAGGGCAAGATGCAATGTTCTAGATGTGGAGATTGCAGCTTCCATTCTTACAACCATTTGTCATGTTGGCTAGGATTAATGAGAGTTGGTATGCAACTATTATCTAGAGGATCACACATGGTTCATTTCTGTTGTAGATATGGTTTTTATAAATACCAGCAGGGTTGCTTGATGAGAACACTATAATTAGGGTGCTTTGATGATGGAAGCATGCCAAAATGCATATTCACTAACAGCTAAAACTTTATTTAGTAGACTTTTATCCCACCTTTATTACTTTATAAAGAAATCAAAGTGGTGAACATACCTAATGCTCCTTCCTCATCCTCTTTTCCCTACAAAAAGGAACCCTGAGATGAGTTGGCCTGAGAAATAATGACTGGCTTAAAGTTACCTAGCTGGCTTTCATGCCTAAAACAAGATTAGAACTCAGAGTCTCCTGGTTTTTAGGCCATTACTTTAACCACTGTACCAAACTTGCTCTCTTATCTTCAATAGCTCTTCAAAAGCTCAACAGTTCATATAAGAGCCATGTTGGTGCAGTGGTTAGAATGCAGTACTGCAGGCTACTTCTACTGACTGCCACTCACCAGGTTTAATGTTGACTCAACCTTCCATCCTTCCAAGGTCAGTAAAATGAGGACCCAAATTGTTGGGGGCAATATGCTGACTCTGTAAACCGCTTAGTGAGGGCTACAAAGTGGTATATAAGTCTAAGTGCTATTGCTATTATTTAACTTTGGTTTAAAAAACCCAATAATAATGGGAATTAAGAGTATTCTGGAATGCTCTGGTGTTGCTTTGGCACTTTTGAATTACCTTCAAAATACTTTGTATTAATATAGACCAGACACCTACAACTCACAGCCCCAGCACCACATACAACTCTCTCTTATAAGTAACCTCAGAGAACTACCACACTATAATTTTTAATGTGACAAAATGTATATCACTAGCAAGTAATCAAATGAACAATATTTAAATGTAATTACATGTCATTGGAAATGAAATGAAATCTAATCGAATTTTCCTAGAGCCAACTCAAAGGTCAAGTGTAGCCCTCAACCGATACCAAATTATACACCCTGACTGAAATATATTGTTTTATTTATCAATATATAAACATAAAATCATATTTGCAGTGAATCATAAGACAATGAAAAAAAATCTCAGTCTCTTATTGTCCATACTGTTAAAACTATTGCAAATAACAGTGCATCCAGGGAGGTTAGCAGGCAATGGAAATGTTAAAAATGTTAAGATGACATTTTCAATTGTACAGTTAGGACTACCATCTTGTCTTTTTTGCTCCTTTCCATGGGCATTGTCCTCTGAATGCACCCATTGTTTTAATGCATTTTAAAATAATTCTTGTTGCAATTGCCATCCTCCCTGATAGAGCCATGAGCTTACTTTCGGGAATCTGTTTTAATCTATTGTTTCACTAGGCATGGCAGTAAAAGTTATAGCAAAAACTATGCAATATATAGTTACTTTTTGAATGCCTGTTTTCCTAAAAAGCATTATATCATAGATAATAAATGAATGCTTGAGACTTCATCCACTTTCCCTTTACACAGCTATGCTATTTTTAATTCTGTCATTTTTGTGCTTAATATGATATTTAGTAGCTAAAATTGATCCTGGGATAAGTTTTAAGCATCATTCAATCTCATTTATCTGAACTGCTTGAGGGCACCTATAAACCATTTCAATTACGATAGGCTGAATAAATAGAATGCCTCTTTATACAGGTCCCTGATCACAAAGATTGAATTCAAATGTAAGAAACTTTGCGATAAGTCTGTTTGCAAGTTTCTCCATCCCAGTGCACTCCAAATGTATTGTATTTCAATTCCTATGATCCCTGTCCACTGCAATGTTGAAGTCAAAACAGCTGAAGAGCTTCAGGTTTGGAAAAGTCTGTATCATTTTTGTTTGTGTAGAAAAGCCCACTTATTCTCAGATTTTTCTGCTGTTTTTTTTTCAGCCTCTATATTAGTAACATTCTGTACTTGGGAGAACTGGGATAAAATGACACTCCTTAAATATTTTTCAGACAGTAGTTATTTGGAAATAGTGATGGAAGACATTAAAAAGTACTAAAGATTATTGCTGGTTTCATTCATTGCATTAAGCTTTAATTTGATAAGAAAGCCTTACCAACATAATTAACATATGATGCTTGGTCAATAAACCATGATTTAGAAATGACAGCGTCTAAGTCAGTCATGGAAACCTATGGCACATAGGTCAAAGAGAACATGTCACAATATTTTGGGTGACATGCCAGAGTTCACCAATAGACGACAACCGTTTTCAAAAACATGTTCTTTCTTGCATGATTTCTACAGGCTGTGGAGATTGCATGACAATGGAGTGTGATCTCCGACAGCCTCCAGATCGTCTGGAAATTATGTGGCCCCCGGAGCCTCCAAAAATTGTGCAAGAACAAGGCATGCTTTTGTGCAGGAGGCCGCAGCTTTTTCTGAAGCTGCTTGAAGAACAAAGGCCTTGTGTGAGAAGCCTTGGATAAGCCACTGGGGCCTCTCAATGTAAATAGCACTGCTGAAGCAGTTCCTGGGGAGTGCTGGGCCATGGGGGCAATTGCACCATCAGCTTTTTGAGTAGCAGTAATGGCATTAGTGCTGAGGTCATAGCCTAGGCCTCCACTTTAGGCCTGGTCTTGGCACAAGTTCAGGTAGGCCTTAAATTGGGGATTGGGAGACAGACAATTGTTTCTCTTTTTTCAGGTGTGTGTGTGTGTGAGAGAGAGAGGGGGGGGGCATTAACAGTTTCAAGTTAAGCATTTTCTGAATTTTTGACATGCCAAGCCCAAAAGATTCGCCATGGAGGCCTTAGCAAAACCTTCACATTAAGCCAAAGCAAAGCACATGCTGTAATGGGATATCATGCTATGTGAACTCAGTCATATAAAAGGCACCTCCCTCAGGCTAATCAATAATAAATTTGCCTCTTGAACTAAAATAGGCTCCCTCCTTCTCTGCTGCCAATCTAATGATCACAACGGCTGTATATTACTCAGTACTTGACTTTCAGAAGATCACTAAACACATGCTAGAAAAGAGGTTTATCACCCTTCCAAAAGAGTGCTAAACCTGTATATATAAGAAGTCACAAAATGCCCATCAGACATCTGCAAAAGCCAAACGTCTGATCTCTTTGCCAGCTCAAGCCACAATAGTGATGAAGGTAGTGCCCAATTACCCAAAAAAGGATATGCCTGCAGCAGTCCATATAGTATTTAATACAGAGGTGAAATTCAGCAGGTTCTAGCAAGTTTGTTAGAACCTGTAGTAAATTTTCAGGTCAATTCGGAAAACTGGTTGTTAGAAGAAATCTTTTGGGTTTTTTTCCACTTACGGGACCGCCTGTTGCCACCCTCAGCCTCCAACCGACCGGTGCGTTCCCACAGGGTTGGTCTCCTCGGGGTT
>JAEANM010004883.1:0-20224 GCA_017656035.1 Myanophis thanlyinensis
AGACAGACAGACAGACAGACAGACATATGGCATAATATTGTAGTGTTCTTCTTTCACTGTGGTCAGTTTCAGTCAGTTTTGGCAGAAGGTAGCAGTCAGAGCCAAAGGCCCTGGTTTGTGGGATCTCCCAAAACACTAATCATCTCATGGGCTCCAAGAGGGCAATTATCTCTGCTGTCATGATTGTTGCTTTGTTGTCTTAACTTTTAGAGATTCATGGCTGAGTGACTACCCAGAGAAATTAAATGTTTAAATAAATAAAAATAATTAAATTAAGCTTAAGTTAGTCATGTTTATAAACCCATTTTATAATTTTTTCAGATTTTTCTTTCATGTCTCCTCAAACCTCAGATTCGTATGTTCATTTACTTTGCACTGGTAGAACAGTCTCTTGAGATAGCAGAATTCCTATTTCCATGGTTCAGTAGACTGTTGAGTCAGAATAATTCTGCTTTAAAATACTAAAAATCAGAATTTCTGAATTCTGCAGCTCTTTGTATTTTATGAAGCAATTGTCTTAGCATGTTAGCATGAAACTCTAATTCAAAAGTCCTTTCTAAGATTGGTTTTCAGGTTGTTCATAACCCAAATATAATAGTCTGAATTAACTGGTAGTCTTAATAGCTTTTAAAGTATGAGCGGGAGTCTTTCCCATCACATTTTTTGGAGTTTTTCTAGTATCCTTTGCCATTTACTTATGATCTTATTTTTTTTCCTAGAGGGCATTTACTTGCAGGGCTACACTGTGAGTGAACAAAGCCTTGGTTCCAGAAGATCTGTGATTGAATTAAAACCACCTTCAGAAGAGTTTACTACTTTCTACTTATGTGCCGAAAGTGTCAATGAAAACCAACGGTAAATCATTTCATCTTTTTTTCAACTATTTGTTTATTTATTTCCCCTCTGGTATATTTCTACTTACCTGTTTATACTTTAGTGTAAGTGCAAAAAAAATTACACAGAAGTTCAAAATGCTTTGGAAACATTTCCTGGACAATTAATTATTTTATTTTATTTATATATGGTTTGACCCAAGGTCACTCAGCTTATGCCTAAGGCAGAACTAGAATCCACAATCTTCTCTTATTGTTCTCTTGACAAATCTAACATCTCTCTGGGCATTTTGTGTCTTCCTGCATAATGAGTTTAGCCTGTAAATTTGATCAATCTCCTCCATTATTAAAACTTTGTCAATTTGCAAAGCATCCATCCGCAGGTTCGTAATCACTTCCATTAAATCGTCCTCATCTTCAGGTATATTCTGAAATCTTAATATGTATGAAGTTTTCTCCATTTCTAATGTTGCTACTGCATCTTCCAGATTTTTGTTTGCCTGTGCCAATTCTTGGTTTTCTTCTTTTATTTCTTCCATCTTTTTTTCCTCATTTCTTCTGTTTTATCTTCCATTTTCTGAATTCTTTGTTCATTCTTTGTAACCCTTTGTTGAAAAATTTCTAGCTGGGAATTTATATTAAGGACCTGTTCATTTATCTTGTCTATTTTTTCTTGTGTTGATTATTTTTTATCTCATTTTTTATCTCACCATGATTTTTTTTCTTATATCTTCTTTTTTGTAAAGCAATTGCTTCCTGGATCATCTATAGTGTTGTCTTCATTTCTTTTTGAAAGTTATTATATTTTTCCTGCTGGAGTCTTAAATCTATGAATCTTTGGTGTACAGGACTGGGAGCTCTAGAGGAAAATGCTGATGAGGGGGTCTTTTTACCAATTTTAATGAGAGTTGAGGCACTCATTTTTATTTTATTTTATTTTCCCCCAGCAAATGTTCAGTTCTTCAACTAATAACTAATAACCTATTAGCATTATCTAATATAGGCAACTAATCAACTTATCAAAAAGCAATTTAAGTTACATCTTAAATCTTACAACTTTTGACTATACTCTTTCCTTTATCTATAATAGTTATAATCTGACAGTTTCCAATAATCCAATATTTGAATCCATCAAAGCAAAATAAGGTTTTAATCCAGCTCTCTCAGTTGATGTTGCAGTTCACTCAATATTTGTAATCCAAATTCCAAGATTTATATAACCAGCTTGTCTTATCCCATTAATAAACCCAAGTCAATTGATGTTTGTAATCCACAATAGCCTGCAATAGTCCATTGGCTTTAACTAATCCAAGCAATAAATCCCACCAAATAAACAGTGCACCATCTTGTTCTCTTTATTTGCCAGCTGTGCCTTATTCAGCTGATAGACTCTCCCTTCAAGGTCACTGGCCATTATTTATGTATAGGCATTAGAGCTACATCTGCTGTTTCCATATAAGACTTTTCAACAACTTCCTCCTCAATTAATTCTTTGAGAGTTTGTAACACAAATAGAGTTTAGTGTTCTTTGATTAGTTATTTAAAATCATCTTTGCTCTCCAAAGCTTTAATAAAACTTTAAAAGTTCCCAATATTCGCAATATAATTTTTGTTTCTTATAAGTTTGCTCTGGGTTTTCTATTTTAAGTTCTCTTTTGGGCCCCTCATTGGTTTGACTGCCACTTCTTTTCCTCTCGTGAAGGGGGTGTGGATTTCCCCCTTTCTCCATTTGCATCTGAGGGGGCTTTTCTTTCTTTTGGGATTTATCCATTCAAGGAAGTATTCTTCAAAGGGATAGAGAAAAAGTAGTCTTATCCAGCTTCAGAGCATGATGTTAATAATGTTTTTTCAGAGCTTGTTTTCCTCCCTGGTTGTTGATAGAATCAAGCAAGTTGCACAAGTGCAGCTAGCCATTTCTCCTGACAGTTTGTCACTTCCCTGAATCGAATGAGCAAACTGGCATCTGTTCATCAAAGAGGCTTTCCACCTCTTTGTCACCTCTACAGGGTGACTTTGATCCCCTTGGGGGCCTCTGGCAGGATGAAATCAATCACAGAAAGCCAAGCTCAGCTTTCCCATGACTGTATTGCCATGACACCACACTGGAAGTCCTCCACAACTGATAGATTGTATGTATTATATAAATGGGTTTCAAGGATCTTTCTCTCTATATAAACTTACACATATATAAACAAATATTAGGAGTACCCTGCATGCAGCACAATATAAATAAGTATCTTACGTAATATCTAATTGCAAATAAATTCAGCAAGTTACTGTATACAATAGCACTAATTGAGTTACCATTATCCACATACCTTAATCTAACATTTAACATTGAAAATTCAAGTAGAAATGCTAAGAGACTGCAGTCAAATCTGCTGACAAAATGCAATTTAATAGTTCCACACCACAGTCTTCCTTCAAAGTTCTGCCTGGGTAAATGGTAACTTTGGATCAAGTCCAAAAACAAATGAAGAAATGTAAGCTCTGGGGGAGGGGGAGGAATAAAGATGCCTTTCAAATATTAAGTAGTCTAGGATACATTCATAGAAATACTAGGAGATCTGCAAATGATTAGATCCATTCTTCAAAACAAAGATTCTACAAGGTACTAAAGATTAATAAAGTGATTATAACCTAAGTTTTCCTGGAGAAATTCTTAAGCCAGGCTGGACAACCTTAGATCTAAGTGACAATGTGACTCCAAATTTCTTTTTTTCTCGTATGTATTCAAAAATGACTCAAGGACGGAAGTACACTGGTCTGTCCTGTTTGCGTCAAGATCATGAAAACTAAGCCAAATGATAACAAAACCAAGCCCACTTTGTAATATTCCTTTGTTCACAGCACCCCAAAATATTATCTTGTCCCTTTATGCTTTCATAGAGTATCCTGTATAGAGTAGACTTGGTATCCTTCACAAAGTACCTTTTTTTTTAATGTACCAAGAGTGTATGCACCAAAGACAAATTCCTTGTGTGTCCAATCACACTTGGCCAATATAGAATTCTAAAGTCTGAAGTGTTAGATTTCAGTTTCCTTGAATCAACACTAGTAGAACTTTACTAGGGATTTTGGAGTTATTGTGACAGCAAAGACTGGCATAATAAACCTAAAGATATATTAGTCTTTAAAAGGGATGTGTTCCTCATGATATAGATAGCTATACCCTTGAGAAGTCTTTCACCCAGACAACTGAATCCAGCTTTAGCCATATTTAGTTGGCATAAACCCAATTAAAATAATTTACATATTGTGGATTTAAATGGGTTTATACTAAGCTTGACTTAATCTGGATTCAACCCATCAACTCAGATGTGTTTTTTAAAAAGTATTTAGTCAAGTGAATAATTATTTAAGCAAGCTAGGGTGCAACCAGCTCTGTGAAAGAGCAGGAGGAATTTTTCATCTCTTGGCTCGAATGTATTAATGCTTTTCAAGGTAAGGCAGATATCTGTAAAGTAAAAATATTGCAACCTGTGCAGTCTTTGTAAAGGTTAGTTACTTTCTGTAAACTGATCCAAAGAAAACTGAATAAGAAGTGTGATGATAACAAATGGATATGACACATTTTGAAATTCTAGGTCAAGAATTTCCAATCTTGGCAACTTAAGATGTGTGGACTTCAACTCCTAGAATTCCTGGCTGGGAACTGATGTCCACACATCTTAAAGTTGCCAAGATTGAGAACCTCTATTCTTGGTGGTACAATTTTTTTTTATAAAGATATATTTGTTATCTTATTTACTATGCTGTAATTACATGTGTTTTAATTTGCAGTTAGATAAAAGTCCATTCAAATAATGATCAGCTTTGGCTTATCCTTTTTTTCCAGGTGGATCAGTGCCTTGAGAGCTTCAGTCAGTAAATGGCTCCCTTGGAACAAGGCCACAGAGGACTTCATGCATTGATTGCTATAAGAAGTACAATTTGAAAATAAAATGGAGACTTCTGTACAATTACTGGCACAGGCTTTTGTTATGAATTTTCAGAACATGAACACAGCTGCTGGCATAAATTCTTAATCGTGTCCTGGTATCCCATGAGTAACAAGTCCTCTATTTGTTGATTTTGTTTGAAGTATAATGGATTAAAGACTGTAGACTCAGATGTTCTTTTATTTCTTTCAGCATCTTCTCTTTCATTATTTGAGACAATCGACTGAATATCTGTATCATTTGTATACAACTTGTTATGCTCTCATTTTCACTGTTAAGAATTTAATTCTCTGAAGAGGCTTGCTAGTTTCTCCTTGGAGGAGTTGTCCTTTCCTTTTAGAGAGATTAAAATGAAATTTTTCTGAATAATATTGCTTATTTCCACTAACTCCTAGAGTTTTTAGCGTGTTCGTGGGACAATAGTTGTTATAAATAGCAGCATGTAATTTTGTGCTCATGCAGTGCTGCTGACTTAATTATAGGTATCTCTTGTTACTTATAACATCTGATGTTTCTCACAGTGGTGGGATGGTATGCTCTCTTCACAGTTTCCTCCAAATTCTGATGAAATCATAAAAGATAGTTTTAATGTTTGGGATGTATCCAAGGGTGGCTTGAATAGAAGATAGCTCAGCTGTCAGTTCTTTCTTTTAGTCCCTGCCTTCTCCAGGCTATAATATGAGAACAAAGAAGGATCTTCTGCCACTTTTCATGCTTTCTGTTTATTTTAAATAATTTTATTAAAAGTTTTAATTACATTAGTAAAATATAATACAAACTAAAAGAGAAAAATAGAAAGATGCAAGAAAGAAAATACAAAATAAGAAAATGAAAAAGGACAGAGAAAAAGTAAGAAAGCAAATTTCCACCTGATCACAAGCATAAACAATTTCACTATCTCTTCACCTCCTCTTACTTAACAGATATAAAGTTCTTCACCACAAGTCATCACTTAACTGAAGGCAAATCCAATGAATAGCATCTGCTCCAATCCAGTATCAGCAAAAAGCTCCAGAAGAGTGCTAAAATAACATTAGTTAGCATATATAAAATTAAACATTGTACATCTATAAGCCCATTTAAAAGGCATAAAGGGTCCAGAGATCCTAGTGTGAACAAGACTAAAGTTTAACATGACATCTCTCCTTTAAAGATAATAAGTTCACAAAGATCTCTTACTTTAAATGGAAAGACAGTTAAATACAAAGTCAGTTTCAATCCTGTCAGATTAAAATACATAAACAAACTGTAAGAAAAAGTTTACAAAATCCACTACATATTATCAATAGGTCCAAAGAGGACCACACCAAATAACAATATGTCCCATTGTAATAAACATTCCATATCTCAACGCATAACTATAAGCAAATCCACATTCAGAAGGCATGAGTAGTTACAATATTTCAGTATGAACATTAAAATTTAACATGACAAAGAAGGATAAGTTCTTCTTTAAAGAGAACAAGCTCACAAACATTCTTCAGTTTAAAGGACAGATGTAAAGCCAATGTAAATGTTATCAGATTAGGATTCATAAAATAACTGTAGGGGAAAAAACTTGTTAACTGAAAAAAAAAATCCAATACAGAACATTATTCCAATCTAGATGTCAGAAAATCCCAAAAGAACCACTCAAAATAACATGTCCCCATTTTAATCCTGATTAAATTAACCAACTTTGTGTTCTTTTGACATAAATTAATTTTGGTCTTTAATCCATTCAGATGATTGATGATTCTTGTTCTGAATTTCTTCAAAAAATTTAAAAACTTTTGTGGGTCCAGAAAAGGAAATTATTCTGATTGTTCTCCAGGATTATCATTATATTTTCTTAATTCTTAATTTCTCATTCAATTCAATCCTTTATTGTCAATGCACAACATGTGTGCAGCGAAATTGAATCATCCATATTTTAAAAATGTCTAATGGCAAATTCTTGTTCACGTTGTTTTTAGATGGACTTTGTTACACATCTTTTTCTGTAATATCTTCTAGAAACAGACTGTTTTCAAGAAAATACAACACAGCTGATATTGATTCAAAGTCACAATGCAGTTCCTCCCAAAAAAATTCTGCATGCCAGTTCCTCCCAAAAAAATTGCTTGTCTTATCAAAAATATGTTTTCTTTCCCATAAGAAAGCATTGATTATCTAAAATGAATTTTGAAGTCTTAATACTCAGAGTTCAATATTCCAATTTCATTTTCTTACACTGAAGATTGAAAGTACTCATTTGTTGTTTCCAGTCTTATTTTAAAGGTATCTTTAAAGCAATTAATAGGCAATTTCCTGCTGTATATCAAAAGTTACCTTGTAAAACATGTGGAATGGACATTTTTTGATTTGAGAGAGGGCAAATTTATTTAAATTTATTGAATTTTGGGACTTCCCAGTAAAGCAAGAAAGGATATCCAAGCTGCCAGAAGCCGGAGAGAATGTCAAGAGAAATGGGATCAGAGAACTGACTGATTAAATACCATATTTTCCTATTTGCAGTCAGAGACCTGACATAAGAGCCCTGTCTGAACTTTCAACTCTTACTGCAAATGGAAGGCCTAGAAAAGAGTGTTTAAGGTTGGAAAAGGAGGGGCATGCCCATTGGAGCCCAAAAGTGGCCTTTACCCAGCTCTTGACCACCTCAGCCATTACTTCCTCACAGATTGTGTCTATAGAAGAATTGTGGCAGAAGATCGGAAATACTACTTTAAAATTGGTACTGTGTAATCAAATGGCCTCAGCTATGGTTTATGCGTAACACAAAGGTGACATCATAAAGATATTCCATTTAAAATGATTAGAAGGGCATTCTCTGATTACCAAAACAGGAAGGAGTCCTTCAACTCCACTCTTAAACATAGTTGCTAGAGAGACAGAAAAAAAAACTGATAATATAATAGCTTACCACTCAATACAAACTTCTAGGATACCGTTGTAATGGGACATATTTGCGTACAGTATGTGAGAATGGAATGTGGTTGATGGGGATTGCTGATTCACTGATCTCTCCATCCATAACCCCATCACACATTCCTCAAAGTCAACTCAGTATTGCTGCTAGCCCTAACTTTTCCCTAGACAGAGCCCTCTGTCAGTAGGATTCAAACCACAACCCTCTTACTATCAGTAGCTTTACCAGAAGGGAAGACCTATGCTAAAGTGTTCCCCCTTTTCTGACATAAACATTACTGATTCAACAATAATTCAAAATCTTTATTATATAAGACAAATCCCAGAAGTAGAAAAATATTGTAAGGAAAGAAAGACAAAAGCAAAAAGGGAAGAGTGGGAAAAGAGAAAAGTAATGACTTCTGAGGAAATTCAGCTCAGTCTGCTTTTCCCTCAGCCCAGGATTTCCCATAACACAGAGAAAGAAAAAAACCAAAAACTCCATTGTAGAGCATTGGTCCATTAAATACAGTAAAACTGAATCTATTCTGCATATATCCAATACTGTTCTTAATTTCTTGTACATAATTCTGTTGTCTCTATCCAGCTTTCTATGGGTTAGGCCAGGGGAGGGCAATTGTGGCTCTTTTATCACTTGTGAACTTCAAATCCCAGAATCGCTTGGCAAGGCAATCTAAATAAAATGGAGGAAACAATTTGAAGTGTAAGGATTCCTTACACTTACACCTCAAAACATTTCCTCCCTTTTATTTAGGTTGCCTTGCCCAAGGATTCTGGGATTTGAAGTTCACAAGTGATAAAAGAGCCACAATTGCCCATCCTTGGGTTAGACCTTCTTTTCTGATGTGGTTTTCCACCAACCCTGGGCTTGAGGTCTCACAGGAATAAAGACAAAAGACAGATGCACAGGGCTGATCCATTTAAAAGCCCACCCAAAAAGGGGGGAATGGGGCAACCCGTCTCTTGACTGGCTTCTCGGCACCTGATTTTGCATGCTCTGGGTGTCCATGTACCCAAGCATTCTTTTAACTCTTCCAGTATCTGAATATCTTGGAATGGATTTCACTGTAATATATATGTAATTGTTCATCCTTTCTCTCTGGTTAACAAAAGGCATGATTTATTCTTACATTTATTTTATTGAACAAGATAAAATTGTCTTTAAAAGACAGCTGTACAAGCTAAACTATTCTGAGGCCTAAATTATCATTTTTGGTGGTTTTCTGGATAATAATCTAGTTTTTTAAACGAGGCTTCAACATTACATCTCTATGACCAATTGCTCTACTGATATAATTCCTGTTCAGAAAATTTCATAAAATGTTTCACTGAATAAAGAAAATGAATAGGTGTCAGCATTGGAAGCCATATTATCTGCAGAAGCTTCTATGCTGCCATTATTGAAGCCTGGGAAATTGGGAGGGATAATCTCTTAGAGGACAGTTGGTACTCTTTGAAGATGTCAAGGCTAGGTCAACTGATATCTGTGAGAGGTTGACCTAAGAAGTAGTTTCTCTTTCAACCTTGCTGGATTGGGCAATGTGATCGTATGATGGGGGATGGATTGTGAATTTACTTGGGTGATGGGAAAATCCAGAAGTTCAGATTCGGATTTTTCCAGATGTGCCAGTATGACTTCTTCAATAAATTCTTACTTAGATGGACTTTGTCTCTGAGTGCTGAATGGAAATGAAGAGTTTAGCTGGAACACTGACAATAGGTTTCTACAAAGTAAAATGTAGGTGAATTATGTTTAATTTACATATAGAGGGACAATATTAAATAAGATGAACATTATGTAGATGTTATTTAAGACATAACATTTAGAAATTAAAATATTTAAAAAATAATATTTTATTTATTTTTAATTTTTCTGGTCACATGCAGTGTTAAAGTTAAGCTTTAGATTACTTGTTGCTTCTTGTACATTGTTACTCCTAATTTGGCTAATTGCTTGAAGTTTCATACTGTTGCATCAGCTGGTTGAAGCTACTGCCAAGCTCTTGCTGACGTTACTACAGAAATTTAAAAATGCATTAAGGGAGTTAACATAAATGTGAAGACACATTGTGCAGAAAATGCATATTGAAAATTTCAGTTTCATGCTTTAAAAATGAAATTAATAATTGTATGAGCTGTGGGATGATTGTATATAGGACTTAGAAATTTCTAAAGACACATTGTTCTAGCAAAAGTTGAACCATTCAGACTGGTTGAAAATATCTAAACAGGTAAAGGTTTTACCCCATCCTTTAGTCTTTTCAATTTAATCTTTTAATATTAAACAAATAGCTTATGATATCAAACAAAGTATTATTTATCTTTATTTTAAAAGGAAATATGAAGAAGCTCTTGAATATCATCGTCAAGCTCTGGTCTTGATCCCTCAAAATGCTTCCACATATTCTGCAATTGGATACATACACAGTCTGATGGGAAATTTTGAAAGTGCAATTGATTATTTTCATACAGTATGTGTATATTTTATTTAGTATGTATTTATTTGTTCAAGCAAAAATGTGTAGTAAAGAATCACAACTTCAAAACATAGGATATCAAAAAGGTTCAGGATTGTCACCAGCCCCCTACATGTTTCCCTTCCCCCATCAACATTATATTAACATTCCATTTCTATTCAACACGCTACTTAGTTCACCTGAGTTTTTTGGTGGGAGGAATGAATTCTCAGTGTAGAATATTTCTAAAAGATCTGGTGTGTGGCAAATCATGTGAAGAATTCTTCCTAACATGCTGGTATCTCTCCCTTACATGTTATTGATACTATTTTGGCTACAAAGGGCAATCATTTAAAGCAGTGTTTCTCAACCTTGGTGACTTTAAGATGTTTGGACTTCAACTGTCAGAATTCTGGGAGAAACACTGATTTGGAGAATTTTAATCTGCTAGAGATAGTGAAAAGTTGGCTTTATTTTTTTGTTTGTCCTTTTGAAACAGGCCCTTGGTCTTAGGAGGGATGATACATTTTCAGTTACTATGCTTGGACATTGCATAGAAATGTATATTGGAGATTCCGAAGCCTACATTGGTAAGTTGTTACTTTAATACTGATCCATATTTTTTCCTGTCTTCCCACAATGGCTGTGGTAGTTACCTCAAACAAACATTTATGATATGATATATTTGGCATAATGACCAGATTTAATAATAATAAAAATAAAATGAAGAGAAAATATATTTTAATATATGCTATATTTATAATTGCTGTGAAGAATATCATAAGCCATCTCTTGGCACTTTTATCTTTGCTATTTTTCTTTAACCTTTCTCCTGTTCTTGAACTTTTTTTCTTGCTTTCTTTTATTTTTGCTTTCTTTCTGTTTGTTAGTGTTATCTTCTACTGTCTTGTTTAAAGTTTTAACAAACATTATACTTGCAAAAACGTATTTTTAATATGTACCTACTTGAAATAAGGTTCCTTCAGTACTAATAGTTTATCAGTAGATTAGTTTATCAGATAGTTTAGAACGGGGAATTTCCAACCTTGGCAACTTTAAGACTTGTGGACTTCAACTCCCAGAATGGGGGACGTTTAGAACACTCAGAACAGTCTTCCCAAACCCTACAACATGGAACAAAAAAGAATAATCAGACACTAAAAGATATGTCAAACAGGTCTTAATTATATGAAAAATTAATTTAAGCAATTTCTTTTAGGGACTGCAATTAAGGATAAACTCAGATGCTATGATTTTGATGTGCATACTATGAAGACATTGAAGAACATTATCTCCCCTGCATGGGGGGCATTGGAATTTGATATAGAAAGGCAAGTCACAGAAGAAAGCAATATGGCATTAGAAGCACCTCATCAAAGAAAAACCACAGAAGACCCTCCTCCATTAGATGAAACTTTTGAAATTGAAATGAACGAAAGTGACATGATGTTAGAAACATCTATGTCAGACCATAGTACATGACCTTAGAATATCGGTGCAGATTCATCACTGTGCAAAATCATTAAGTAATTTCTCATTCATCCCTTTCTGAATTTGTTGTTTTATATAACTATGTATACCATGTGGCCATCAGAGAACAATCCAAGATGGTGTATTTTGTTTATATCAATTTTATTCAAAATAATGTATTTTTAACTTTCACTGCATTGTGGGACTGCTATTTAGACAGTGAATGTACAAGCAAAAAATCGAATTGGATTACAATATATGTTTCTGTACCCATGAACTGATAAATCGCTGCTTTGCCATTTTCCATCTTAATTATGTGGTCCTGAAAACAGTACAGTTTTGATATTATATTTTATTCTTTAATTCAGATTTAAATTTTTCGTTTGATCTCTTTGATAATTGTTAAAAAATTATCAACTGAATTCATTTTTTTCACTGAATTGTAGGCAAATCGTTTTTACTGTGATAGTAAATGTGTTGTCTGTCTAATATTTGTCACTTTCTTCAACTTTATGGTTTCTTGATTATCTCCCTTACCCTGGAGAGATGAATACATAATTCATGTATTTTTTCAACAATCTAAGCAATTACTGAAGTTCAAAGATGGAGTAGGGTTGTAAGTACCGAGTATCAGTAAACTTTACTGATTTATTGAGTAAAGGGACAAAACAGTTTGGCAGAATCATAGGAAAAACTCAGAAGTCAAATACAGGTGGTTAAAAATTTCAGGGAAGAGATAGGAAGAGAGAATAAGTGGTGTTCTTGTTTCCCCCTGCAGTTACACAGTAAGGTTCCTAGCAAGGCTTGCAGGTATGAAACCCTTACCGACTGAGAAGTTATGGGTGGCAGTAAAACATATTGGAGCATTCAGTTGTTTCAGGGCCAGTTCATCTAAGTAAAGGTTCCAATGAAAGCTGTAATGAATAGAATAGAGTAGAGTAGAGCAGAGCAGAGCAGAGCAGAGCAGAGCAGAACAGAACAGAATTCTTTATTGGCCAAGTGTGATTGGATACACAAGGAATTTGTCTTCAGTGCATATGCTCTCAGTGTATATTAAAGTACTGCTGCACAGTGTAAATACAGTGTACATAAATACTGCTAAGCCAGATCCAAATGCTCTGATTCTGGCATTACAAGAATTGCATAATAGTTCTGAAATTGTCTTATAAAGCCATAGCCAAAGCCTATCATTTCAACTGTTTTCCTGCCGTTGACATTCTTCATAAAAAGGAGGAAAAGCAAGATCTGCAGATCGGCTCTGGAAGAAAAAAAATATGGGATGGAACAGGTGGGTTTGCACTACGTCATTGTGTGATTTCCTCCTAGACTCACCAAACCTGCATACATCTTGGAAATGGGGGTGGAAGAAAACCCAAAGGCACCATGGGCTCAGTTTTTCTAACCCAGGGTTCAAAGTGAGAAGCGGCTACAGCTAGAGACCTTGATACATTAGGAACGCCTGATGGGTTATCGGGCGTTTAGAACAAACCGGGCCAATTTTCGCAGCCCTGAGACAGGAGCGCTCCAGCGCCGCTTTGGTGACTGAAGAGAGGCCGGGCGCTGCGGACCATCCCTTAGCAACCCCAACCCCTTTGCCCGATCCCCTAGCTCTCGCGAGACCCTCTTGGGCACGGGGGGCTGCTCTCGCGATGTTTCCCGGCCAAGGTTGGCGGTTGAAAGAGGAGCGCAAGGAAGCCCGGCTGAAGCTTTAAAAAGCGGCGAAGAGCTGCGAAGGCTCGGCCGAGTAGAGTCATGGAGGCTCCGCTTCAGCGAGAATCCCCGCGTCGTGTGGCAGAGACGCCCTCTTCCTCCCCAGGGCCGCCGCCGCCCCCGCCGCCTTCCAACCTGGGGCTGCCGCCGGGCAAGCAACAACGAGAAGAGAAAAGAGCGGCGCTAAGTAAAGTGAGAGGCCGGCGGCGGGCAAAGGGCGGGGCTGCCCTCCAGCACCAAGGACAGCGTGCTCGAGGAAGGAGCGGCGGCGGCGGCGGGGGGGGGCAGTGGGAGGGGCTTCCGCACCTGGAGCGCTAAGGGGCCTTCGCGAGGGACAAAGCGGGGAAGGGTCGCGCGCGGGGGGGGGGAGTTTGCTCCACCCGGGACAGGCGGAGAGGATGGAGCGATGCTGAAAGGCGCAGTTGGACTCCGGTTCTCTGGCCTGGGTCCGGTCCCCTCCTGCCCAGGAAACCCGGGCTGCTTTATAAAGGAGAATATTTGTGACTCAGGGGTGACAGGAAGGGGTCCTTGGTGCTTGCTTGTTGTTGTTGTT
Source organism: Myanophis thanlyinensis (assembly GCA_017656035.1). Classification (NCBI taxonomy): domain Eukaryota; kingdom Metazoa; phylum Chordata; class Lepidosauria; order Squamata; family Homalopsidae; genus Myanophis; species Myanophis thanlyinensis. The sequence continues at coordinate 13,871 of JAEANM010004883.1, forward strand.
GATGTTGTTTTTGCAGATGATGTTTTACTGATGATGTCACCTACCCAGGCTAGGTGACATCATCAGTACTAGCACTGATAGTCCCACAGTGCTTTTTTTTTTTTTTTTTTTTTCCAAAAGGCAACTGGACTTTCTGGTTTTTCTTTGAAGACCTTTCGCTTCTCATGCCAGAAGCTTCTTCCACTCTTGGGTGAGCTCGACCTAGAGAGCTGAAGAAGCTTTCTTGAATGAGAAGCGAAAGGTCTTTCAAAGAAAAACCAGAAAGTCCAGTTGTCTCTTGAAAAAAAAAAAAAAAAAAAGCACCTTTGGGACAACCAATGATCTGGATGACTGAGACTCTCCCTAGACATTTTGCCCTGATAGTGTTACCTAGTTTGGGTAATGAAACATCTGCAACAAAACAAGCAAGCTCAGAGAGCACCAAGGACCCCTCACAGTCTGCTTTGTCCACCTGGAGCAAATAGGATCCTTGTTTCAAATCCTCATGAGGACAGAAGCAACCGGTGCAGGCCTGTCATCATGATCATCATCCTTGTTCTTTACATCATGTACCATTCAGAACGCTAGGATGGGAAAACAGGTGGCCATGCAAGTGGGATTAATGCAGTGCCACCCACTTCAAGACAGAACTGTCAGGAATGAGGGAGGCTGAGAGACAACGTCAGGACCCAGATTTGTAGCTGAATGGCATGGGGACAGCATTGTGCTGCTCAAGAATATTAGGAATATTTCTAATGGGAAGTATATTTTTCAAAAATGCAGATTAGCAACAGTAAGCTTGTTTTGAGTGTACTGCAGACACTGGCATGAGTTAAACTGTTGTATGCCCGGTTTTACCTGTATTGTTTTGCAGGTTGTTATTCGTCGGCTTCCTCCTAACTTTACTAAGGAGCACCTAGAAGAACAACTCCATCCACTTCCAGCTCATGATTATTTTGAATTTTGTTCCTCTGATCCCAGGTGAGCATTTGTATAAATCAAGATAATTGTTTATTTCATGTTTGTCTGTTGCTATTAACATCAATAGGATAAATCTTAGTATAAAATGTTTCTAATACAAAGGATGTAAAGAAGTACTCTACTGTTCATTAAATACTATTCATTCTGTACAGAATGTGCTGCTGTAACTATCATGGCACTAAAATTCAAATAAATGAAATTGATTTATGGGAGATTCACAGCAGGGAGCAGGAATCATGTAAGGTTTGCATGTATTAGGAATATTCTCTCATGCATCTTTGAGACATTAAAATTTACTTTTTCTAACTAAAAATAGTTTAAGAATGGACAACATTTGACCATCTAGCCAAATTGAATGGAACTTCTGAGAGATTCATTCATTCATTATTTCACCTTTATTGTTTTTTGCAAATAACTCAAGGTGGCAAACATATCCTACACATCTTCCTCCACTTATTTTCCACAACAACAACTCTGTGTGCTGAGTTAGGCTGAGAGAGAATGACTAGCCCAAGGTTACCTAGCTGGCTTTCATAGCTAAGGTGCCACTAGAACTAGAACTCACAGTCCCTTAATTTATCTGCTGTTTCTTTAGCTACCAGATCCATCTAGTTCTCACACATATCTTCTTATCTGAAGAGCTGCAGTTAAAATAAAACTAAATCACATCACATATTACTACTGCCTTCTCTAATGAGACTATCAGGCTGCTTATGGCCATTTCAGAAACTGGAATGTAATTTTTTTAAATTTGGATTATTAATGAATCATTGTTCTGTGATATGATGTCTTCCTCAAAAAGCAATTGAAACATTCAGTTTAGAGAAAACTTCATAATATCAAATAGCACAACTATTCTGCTTACAGCATTCTGGTTGTTTGATTCTGTCATCATGAGGACCATGATTATTAGTGCATAATAGATTGAATTTTGCCAATGTATAATTTTTCCTATGTTACCAAAAGTGTATTAAAATGTGCAAGATTGTGAAAGGCATCAAAAGGAAAGGGAAAAAGGCAAAAACACAGATTTTTTTTCTATCCAGATATAAAATCTTAAATTGCTTATTATAGCATTGTATAACATTATCACTATCATATACCTGTGTTCACAGACTAGAGCAGGAGTGTCAAACTCAAGACCCGGGGGGCCAGATCCAGTTCATGCTTAAATCTGGCCCAAGGGGCCATCCTGGAAACAGCAAAGGACTGGCCCACAGTGCCTCTGCCAGTGAAAATGGGCTCCTGAGCTCACACCTTAGTATAAAATGTAACTAGGAAACTGAAGTTCCTTGGGAACAAGTATAAAAAAGAAGTTTTAGTTTTCATCACTAGATCTATTGCTCAAAATCTCTTCTCTTAGAATGGTCTGAGGGACCGTCTCTTGCCGGTCATATCTACCCAACCCTCCAGAGCATGGAGGCAAGGAATGTTGCAGGTCCCATCGCCTAGAGAGATAAACCTGGTGGAACCCAGAAGAAGGGCCTTCTCTATGGTGGCTTCCTCTCTCTGGAACATCATTTCCCCAGAGATTAGAATGGTCCCCATTCTAACACTCTTCCAGAAAGCACTGGTTCTGCCAGCGGACCTGGGGAACACAGAGCAGGTGGAGCCCATTGAATGGCTTGTGTGATGTGTTGTCGCCAGGCCGGGGGATGGGGGTTTATTTTATTATATTATTTTATTAACTTATTATATGATTATTCTCTCTTATTAGTTTTATTGTTTTATATATGAGGTTTTTATATTCCTGTAAGCCTTCTTGAGTCGCCATGTGCGAATAGGCGGCAATATAAATTTCCTAAAATTAAATTAAATAATTAAATAAAATAATTAAATTAATGGAAGGCCTAACCTGATCTAACCTGCCTCCATTGTTTCGCATGCCTTTTTTGCTCAATTTTCTTACAGCCAAAGTAGGAATGAAGTTATAGTGGCTTTCAACCTTGAAAGTGAAGTCTGCAAAAACTAGGTTGGTTGAATAATAGCACACTTGCATAAAGGTTAATGATTATTAAGAATTCATTAACCATAGCATTTCTGATGGCCTGTCTTGTCATTAAATATATAAATATAATGGTTGCTTTCTTTGAGACATATATGTGTATAATTTTCCTTTTAGAAGTTACATACAAGTAACTGAAATTCATTCTTGTTTCAGTCTTTATCCCCACCTCTACTCAAGAGCATATATTAATTTTAGAAATCCCGATGACATCCTTCTTTTTAGAGATCGCTTTGATGGCTATGTCTTCATTGACAATAAAGGTAACTCATAAATTACTCATAAAGGAACCATAAAATGTATGAACACAACAGAGCCCAAAATTTATGTTACTAAGTGAGACATTTGTTATGAGTTTTGCCCAATTTTACAACTTTTCTTGCCACTCTTGTTAAGTGCAGTTGTTAAATTAGTAACTGAAATTTGTCAAGTGAATCTGGCAAAAAGGGAACACATGACCTTAAAAGATTGCAACCGTGATAAATATGAACCAGTGGTCAAGCATCCGAATGTAAATCTGAATGACAATGGGAATGCTGCAATGGTCATAGGTATGAAAAATGATCATGTCACTTTTTTCAGTGCTGTTGTACCTTGGAACGGTCACAAAATGAATTGTTGTGAGTTGAGGACTACCTGGATCCACAATGGATCTCATTGATGATCATCTGAATTCTTGAAAGCAAATTCTATTTAAATATGTTTGATTTTTTGTTACATTCTTTTCCAACACTTAAAGCTTTGGCTGTATGACTGAAAGTGAGTTCAAGTGAAGTGTATATTTGTGTAAGATATATATATCTTACATAAAAGTTAGTGCCTTTGTGGTGGACTGCTACCAAGATATTCATTGGCATTAATTGCTTTGTACTGTACTTTGAAGGGAGACTACCTGGACTATCTATATAAGTCTAATCTAAATTCAACAATAGAAAAATCACTTCAGAAAATGGTAATAACAAACTATTCCCATATGGTTGCTTTAAAAAAGGACCTTCCTGATGTCATTTGAGTAAAGCTTAACTTCTTTAGAGCAAAATGAAAGAGATCATGATGTGATCAGTTAACTGTAGATCTGGTAGATTCATGAAAGTTTGCTCTTGTGTACTGATCTCCTTTTCTGGTTTGATGCTATCTATAATAAAGTTGGGTCAGATAAAATAGGAAAAATAATTTTGATTCTGACATTTGTTCTCAAAAGAACTTCCGTTTTAAAATTAATTGTCCCTTATAATTTTGTTCCTTTGTGATTATTTAAAGGTTTGGAATATCCTGCTGTTGTTGAATTTGCACCATTCCAAAAGATTTCTAAAAAGAAACTAAAGAAGAAAGATGCAAAATCTGGAAGCATAGAAGATGGTATACATTTTTGTTGTTGTTGTTATTGTTGCTAGAAACAGTTTCTCAACTTGCTTATTGTAATTTAAGATGAGCTTCCCTTGCAGTACTTTGCTTTTTATATATTTTTTCACAGATCCAGAATATAGAAAATTTTTAGAAAGTTATTGCGCTGAAGAAGAAAAAATATGTGCCAACCCTGAAACACTTCTGGGAGAAATTGAAGCAAAAACAAGAGAACTAATTGGTTTGTTAAACTACTTTTTTCCATTCAGTAATTAAAAGTTTTTCTAATTAGGTGTTCATGTTTTACCTTGCTTATTGAACCTCTTACGTCATATGAAAAACTATGATCATGGCAGCTTTTATTTGTTTTCTTCTATTGAATTAAAAAAACTTTACACATGCTTTCTATAGGACATTGCACTAAATTCAAACAACATATTGATGAATTTGGGGAATTATCCATAGAAATATTTTATGCCTATTCTAGGAAATATATAAAATAGTATTTCAATCCTGAATGAATCTAATAGCAAGACACTTAAACACACATAAATTTTATGAATTGAGTATTCAGCAGCCACTGTAATTTTGTTTTTGATATTTGAATAAATGTCACCAGTTAAGTAATATTTTTTTCCAGTGATCTTTGTTATTTCATTCTTTATTCATTGTTTTCTTATGATAAATTACTAGAGTTGTTCTTAGCACAGGTGCCTACAACTGTGTTGTAGTATGTCAGTGCTATCTTCCTTTTTCTGTATAAATGTTAAGATTGATAAAAGGGACATTAATATGAAGTCAAGCCATAATTATAATAAGTAAGGAAAAAAATAACAATAGCCTTTGGATGATAATGTCTACAAACCATTCAGAAATATATCAAAAAGAATAGAGAGAGAGAGAGAAAATGACTCCAACATGAAATTTGTCATTTCATTAGATAGTGGATTTCAGTTGCTGACACAAGGAATTAATAATTAGTACTAATGTTAGCATTTTATGACTTTTCATATTTGTAGACAAAGCTATCTAGATTATATGAAGGTCCCCAAAAATTATTTGCCATGACTCTTTAAAATGATAATATGGTTTATTTGACATCCTTTTCCCCATTCTTACAAAATGAATGATTTCGTTTTGCCTAGGAGTGGACAAGAAATAAATATACCACTTTTAACAATTAAATTATAATCTATATATCAAATAATATGATCACAAACCTGGCAAAAATACTTCTCAATTCTGCTATGCAACAAAGCATTGAAATATTTTTAAATGAAAAGGATGAGCTTACTTCAATTTGCATAATTTCTCAAAATTATGTTGTTGCTGTTTTTGGCTAGCTAGCCTCACTTCTTGTACCACTTTTATTTTTATGGTAGTTATTTATTATTGTGATTAGATCTCTTTATAACAATTACTGTAGAATAATCTCATCATTTTGTCAACTTGTCTGGACAAAGTGGGAGTAAATTTTAACAGAGATCCAGTTCTGGGTGCATATGCTGTGCAACTTCTGCACCTAAAGCTGGAAGCGAGTAAGATTATATTTTGCTTTTTTTTCTCCACATTGCTTTAACACGCTAACAGTCCTTTCAGTTAGGCAGAGCAAATTCTGATCTAGAATCAGTAATTTTGCTATGGATGTGCAAGCCAAATGGATTCTCCATGAAAAGCCAGAATCCAGTTTTAGATGAGCAAAATCTGTGGGAATGCGTGTGCAAGCTATCATTGAAAACTCAGCAATGCTTTGTTTCAAAGCTGCCTTCCTCCATACATTGAATGCCTCCATGAAGTACTTTTCAAAATTTCAATTTCAATTTCAAATTTATTGGTCACATAGACAGTCATACATGGTACGATATGCAGTGAAATGCTTACGCAACTGCGGGTAAGTTAGGTAGGAAGGGAGATGGGGGTTAGAAAAAATAGTTAAGGGTAGTTGGGAAGGTGGGAATTGGATGCAGACATGGTTCTTGTTGTGGTCCTGAGTGTGCTTGCAGTTCCTGGTTAAGTGTCCGTATTGCTTGTGGAAAGAAGCTTTT
>JAEANM010004884.1:0-20224 GCA_017656035.1 Myanophis thanlyinensis
GATAGATAGATGGATAATGATCTAGGAAGCACATTGCAAAGGGAATAGAACTGTAGGACTAGGATATCTTTAGACTTTTATTAGTAACAGCAAAATTGCAGTAGACTATATCCAGTAAAGACTCTCTTAACTGAAGAGAGTTCCTGTAATTAGTTTTGAAGTGCATTAATGTTGTCAAGATGGAGGTGGTATGTAACTCCATTAGTTGCTTGATGGAGTTATATAAATATTAGTTTTTATTATGAAAGCTGGTGGATTTTTGTCTGAACACAAGGGATAATAAACCCTATTGAATTGAATTGAATTTATTTAATTTATATGCTGCCCATCTCACTACCAAGTGACTTTGGGAAGCCCTCTTATGGTAAAATGGATCCATGTATATCTCTTTAAGAAATATTACAGTTTTACCATTGTCATATTGTGCTAGGTTATCATAATGCTCCCTCTGACTGCAAAATGCTTGAAGACAGGATGTTATTGATGGGTTTGAAATTTTGAAGCAAGAAAAAACTTGTTATTGGTATTCTAACTAAGTAACAAAGCATTTTAGTAATCAGGATTTTAAATTGGTAAGACTTTTGGAGATTCCACAATAATATAACTACTGAAGTATCATGATTTATAAGAATTTATCTTTAAAAAATCAAATATTACATTTTCAAAAGAAAGGCAACATACTTTTACCATCACATCATACCAACTAAGCTGTATTTCTGAATTTATTAGAAACAGCGGTCAGTACATCCTTCTAAAACATTACATTTAAATGTGTTTTATTGCAATCTTTATTGCATTTTTATTTTAAAGCAAAATAGGCCTGAATGCTTAATGTATGGAATTCCAAAGCTCAACCATCTATTTAAAAAAAATAAAAAACATAAAGAAACATCATAGTACACTTGGTGACACATATGATGTTGCATCACTCATCTAGAAACTACAATATGATTAACATACAACTGTTTTCTTCATGAAGCAGTTTCTTTTCAAAAGTTAAACAACATGAATTGGGCTACATCGTAAAATGACAGAACAGGTTTTACATACCAACACGAATACCAAAGTTACATGCTGGAATAAAAATAAAAGCAATAGTTGTGGCTTCATGAGAAGCAAATCTTTTGCTAGAGGTATCACTTAAGAGGAAAACCAAAATGTATTTCAAGAATGCAGTGCTTAGGTGTGAGATGTACAAAGGAATGCACATTCCTAGCATTCACCATTAAAATTAATAACTGTATATTCTTAGAGAAAAGAATATTCTATTGATATCTATTGATATAACTGTTTCCAGCTGTTGCAATTAATGCTACAGTACTGCTCTGCTTTGCACTCTATTTCTAGATGATGTGGATTTCAGTTTTTAAAAAATGTAAATGTTACTTTATCTCAAAAGAGTTGAGGGTTTGTAGAAAGCATTATTACAACTTTGCTTTATTTGAAGTGAGATAAGACGCACTTTACTTTTTGTAGCAAGGGTACTCAAAATATGATCTCAGTTTCAGGCTAAATGGTTCCAGCAAGAGCAGGTGGGAAATCAGTGGGGCAACATCATGGCTATATAGATGTATAGGTGAATCTATTTCCCGTCTATCTATATACATGTAGCACACTTGCTCACACTCAAATACATAAACAGAAAAGATTGCAGAGCAATAGATGACATGGGACTGAAAATTAATAGACTCACAAAATTAATAGACTTAACACAATTAATAGACTCACGTTTCTTTACAATCAGTTGCCCCAAACTCAAAACAATCTATACAAGTTGCTAGCCAGGAGTAGAAGTGCAAAGTGGTGCAAACAACTGGTGAAGGGGTATGGAGAATATTGTTCCTTAAAAATGCCTGGAAATAGTTCTGTTTTCCTACAGATCTCTGTTACCTGCCTTTAAAAATGCTGTAATGTATTAACTGTAATCCAGCCACTGTTGTAGGCAGATTACCAAATCATGTGGAAAATCAAAGTAGACTTTAAATGACCCCTTGTTTTATTTTTAGTGTTTCAGTTCTCTTCTGCTGAACTCTGAGTTGCTTCTGTGCTATTAGCTGTGCTCTTTATATTATACTCTAAATCAAAAGGAGTTATTTGTATCAAGACATGTTGCTGAAAACTTATTAAATAGAAAAAAATGGCTTAAAAACTATGCCAGCCAAAATGGCAGTACTTGAAACTTTTTTTTTAAGTCAGATTATGATATGATGTGAAGTAAAAATCATTTGTGTTATCACTAAAGTAAATTTCTTGCATATTTGCTATATGTAGAAATATTCAAATCCTTTCCTCTTTTCCAGAGTCTTGCTATCTGTCCACCTACGACCATTAAGAAAAAGGGCATTGGTCCTACCTGATACGCTCCTTCTCGTTGTGCTGAGCAGAGAATCCAGTGATTGGGTGATCTCCCTGTTCTGATCACCCAATCATTGGATTCTGTGCTCCAAGCACAACGGAGAACAACTGATTCTTTGTATTTCAGTGTGGCTTTTGCATTAAAAAACAAAACAAACCAAACTTTGTAAGGCCAACTAATGTAAAACCAAGTGCCTGGATTTCTTGTATTGGAACAAGAAATTCAATACAAAAAATTGAACAACTTCACATGACCTTTATATATTTCTTTACATTTTCCCCAACTTATGGGGCTTATAGTAGAATTTATCATGTTAAGCTTCCTTGACATTAAGTATCATCTGTAAAATAGTCTGTTTCCCCTAATTTTCACTGAAATGTATTTATTTTAATTTTGTGAGGGTGTTAATATCCCAAAGGAAGAGAAGCTCCACCACCCCACTCCCAGCATTTCCATAGCATTAGTTAACTGCCACTTCTGTTTTACTGCTCCCCCCATGATATAATGGAAGATTGTTAAACCAGTGAAAATATTGGAGAATGGAAAGGAGGCACTTTTGGTAATGAAGACATCTACCATTGGCAAAGAAATATAGCCACTAAAAGTATGCTAAGATAGAGTGCTGGCCTAAGTACAATAGCAACAAGAGCTGCAGAGCCCAACTTTTTGATGACACAGAATATTTTTCTTGACAAGCAATGAAGAAGCAAGATGTGAGTTGCAGGAAGTATTGTGACATTCCTAAAGCTACTAGGAAGATGGAGAAAAACCTGGGTTTGAAGAGAAGGACTGATGGCTGAGATATAAAGAAAAGGCAGATATCTACACAGAGATTAATGGTGGCTCCTCATTCCTAATGTTGAATTTAGCATCTGTCTACCGTAATCAATCCAGAAAGAACAAACCATTATTCTGTTTTTTAATGTAGCTTTATGCCATAACATATTTCCATTGTAGTGTTTGAAAACAATCCTATCCTTAGAGTAAGATCTTCAGTTTTGTTTTTTGAACAAGAATAACTTTTACTTTTAAAGTTACTGACAGTCAAAGTGACTATACTATACTTTGGCTATACTCTAAGCAAATAGAGAGTTTCAAGAAAAGAAAAAATTATGCTTCCAATCGCAATTCTCTTTAAGGACAAAAGAACACTGTATGTAAATTTACCTCAGAAACATATTCAAATATCCCAAACCATAAATCACTTATTTAAGAATTAATGTGCAGAAATAAAAATAAAAATATGAAATCAATGGTTGACCACATATTCAAATGCTTGGCTATAATCAAACATAACTGTAACCTAAAAAAAGTTTGCCACAATACACGCTACCACTTTAGTTTTTTATTCCCCATTAACTGTAAATTTAAGATACACAAAATTTAAAACAAAAACAAACAAAAAACCCCAACAATCATACATTTCATCAGGGAAAAAAAAATCAAGTACCAAAAAGGGCTTTTCCAAATTTGAAAAAGAGCAAAAAAGAAAAAAAAGAGCAAAATTGCTACATGAACAAACACTGTTTGTTATTAAGTCGCTGTACATCTTGTCAAGACTTTCCATAGTGAGTGCCAATGTTTACCCCCAAATCCATAACACAGCGCTAAACATGTCCCCATTTCTTTAAACAAACCACTATCTACCTGTTCCAAGACAGATTGAACGATCTGTCTCTATTCCTGAGATTATGCGGCTTGGTGTCTTGTAGAATTAATGTGGTTGCTTTTATTTTAATCCAAGTGCTACATTATATAAAAGAAATACAACATGACTGGAGAAATTGCATATAAATGAGTTCAGTGTAGATGGATTTGATAGATGTAGCTGGAAATTGGGAGTATTGTATTTCAGCATAAGAACATCACGTTTAGGCCATGATCCCAATGAATCCTATGGATGTGCAAGAAGTTGTAACAGTAGTAGTTTATACGACCCTTTTGGAAAACAAATATAGACAAAAGTGCTTTCTGAGGCAGTGTAAGAGGGAATGGAGAAACAAACAGCTCTAGTTTGCTCATACAAGTCCTTGTATGTGTTTAAAATGGATCTCTAGTTCATAAACTATTAATATGGTTAAATGAATGGTTCAGGGTTCTGCTTAGGGCTAAGAGTGGAAAAGAGAAGTTATACCCTAGATATTACTGCTTTTTGAAACCTCCAATTAAATGTATGCATTAGTTCTTATTAGTTCTGGCAAAAAAATAAATTACCAGAAGTACTGGCATTTCAATTGTGTTTAACCTGATCTACTGAGCATCACAGCAAATTTAGCAAAAGTAAAAGATGAACTTGTGAGAAAACAAAATACTGCAAAATTCTCAATCATAACTGTGCTTACTAGACAACACTATTTCGTCCACCCCATTACCATTTTTAACACTGCAAAAAGCAAAGAAATTAATGGATCTTCAAGATCAGCCTTTTTAAAAAAATCATACTTTTTAACAACTCAAATATTTTTGTTTTTAGAAGCAAATATTTTTCCTTGCTTTGGATGTACGCATTCATTCATTCATTCATTCATTCATTCATTCATTCGACTTCTGGAATTTTGTTGTTTTCTGTTCATTTCAGCTTTGCTGTTAGCCAGTGATGCTTATAGGGCAGCTAATACTAACAATCAGCCAGGAGAATTAAGAACGATGCCACTTGAGGTCAGCTAAGTCTCACTAATGTAAAAAAAGTATTGCAGTCAAGGACATTAAATCAAGAACGCCTGCTGAAGCTGAATGCAGATAGTAAAACAAATTCTCTATATATTTCAATTAGGTTTTAAAGAGTAGAAAAAAATAGAGCCATATTCATAAATCGAATGAAGTTGGCTTCTGAGGTGTACATGAAATAGATAATGTTTAAAGGAAGTGTACATTTCAGAATTTACTGAAATCAACAAATTCCAGTGAGTTCGAATGGGTAAACAAGGTGAAATTTATTCATAATAGCGGGAGTTGGCAGACTTTATACTGGCAATCCAATTTATGTTTATATTTTAAATAGCAAGATTGATTACTGAAGGACCAGAAAAGTTCCACTGATGTTAACATATGATGTTGACATATGACATATGTAGTCTAACCAATAACCAATTGAAAAATGTGCAAGTGCCAGATCAGACTGTACAACCTGCCTGGCACACAGAGGGTCTCCGTGCTATTTCTGAAAACTAGCAAATTCAAAGACACACTTAGCTGTAGAAGCTTTGCTGGTGAGTAAAAGGACAGTGTAGTGTCCAGGCTTTATTTAAGAGGATGGGAAAGGGCCATTCATTATCTTTGCAGAAGCCTAGGGATTACATAGCTATAGTTCTTTTCACAAAAAACTACAGTCAATCCAGTTTTTTTTCTGAAGACACTACTGCAGCTCTTGGCTTAGATGGCAGTAGAATAGTGCAAATCAGAAGTGCTGTTGGGACATATTAAGCAGTCTACTTTGGCCCCTCCAGCTGATGATTACGTCATTTTTCAATTCCTGTTCAGCAATTTCATATTCTGCATAATATGTATGCTTTCTGTAGTGCATTCTGCTATATGTAAACATTTGTAATAGTCTGGGGGCTCAAGATGTCATGAAAAGCAAAGTAAAGACAGAAGAGATCCATGTCCCATTCCCCTGGCATGCACTTCATGCTGAATTTGCTTGTTTTCCCCTTCTTTGTGTAAGTAATTGTTCTAGCTCAAGTATACAGAAAAGATTCAAGAAAATCATATGTGGAGCGACAAAATGACAGAATTCTTAGGAGCACAAATTCTCACAGTCTAGTGGATCCAGTTCTCATTATTTGCTATTATTATTTGATGTTACACAGAATCTATCTGGATCTGATGACAGCAGAAAACCAAGCAGTGCTTAAATTCTGATAAATTCTACCACTTTTATAGCTTGAGCAGTCTGACAAAATTCAGTTACCCAAATATTTGCTTGATGGTAAAACAACAATGAATCATAAGGATACGTATACAATCTGTGCAATGGAATTATGATTTAGGGTGCAAGTCAAACATATTACAAGTAAAATTATTGTAGCCAGTTTCAACAATATATAGACTGCACTCATAGGGATTTTTTTTTTTTTTGGTTTAGCAAGCCACTGAGAAGCAATCCATTGCACTTTTCAAGAATTTTCTTTATAAAAACAAAATCAAACGTTTTCAAAACAGCAAAAATTATGAAGCATTTTAAAAAACATGCCAAGAGCCCGCTTCATTCTGGTATACATTCCAAAGCTTAGTATCTTTTAAAAAGAACATCTGAAATAGTTATAAGAAAGGAAAAATGTTAAAAACTAATGGGGAAAAAGTGGTGCAGTTACATCAGATCAGTTATAAAAATGACATGAGAAAGTTTTAGCTTTCATAATTTTCTCTTCAAGTTTTGGCAAGTGTGCGATTGCAAATGCAATTATCCCCATAAGTGCTCAGTCCAGTAATGAGAGAAGTTTTGTTGGATAAAGTTTGCTTTTTTTAATTTGAAGATCTGTAGTGCTGTTGAAACTGAAACTTTGTTATTGTTGGTAATATACAAAGCAACATTTCTTTGAGGATATTCTTGAATGGACCTGAAACTTCCCCCAAAATTCCTTTGGTCTCCTCTCACCAAATATCATGCTACATCAAGATGAGCCCTCATTTGTAAGTTATTCTAACTTGCAGCAAAGTTGCTAAAATTAACACATTAAAAGCTTCTTTAGGTGAGCCTTTCTCCTATTTTCCTGGAGTTTAAGACTGAAAGACGTTACCAATACCTCAGAAAAGAAAAAATCCATGTAGAAATTCCATTGATGGCACCAGGCAAAAACGTTTCTACAATTTTGCTTCAATGGATTTTTAAACACAGAGCTTGAAAGTGTTTTCTTGTTCTTTTTGGGAAATCAAGAGGCAGTCTCCTTATGAACACAGCTGATCTTCAGGTAGCACTATGGTACCTATCCCGAAGCTGTTGCTGCTAAGTTTTCAATTCACATTCATCATATAACTTCTTGTGCAAAACAAGCAGTCTAAGGAGAAAGAATGCCCTCTGGGTTCTAATAAAAATCGTAGAAAAGAAATTTGAGATAACCAACACTTCATCTATACTTCATCTTCCTAAAATTTATCTACAAAAGGAGGGCATCTGTGCGTAGACAGGATAAGCAAGATGGACATTTAGAGAGTCATTGTGTTGGACAAGAGAGGTATGCTGGTAATGCAGGACTAATTCTTTAAGGGTGCTATATAGGTTATATGGCTCTGCAAACCCATAACCTCTTGGAGTGCTGTAGATCACACAGTGTTTAACTTCGCCTTCAGTTCTGTTAAGGAAAAGAAACAACATTGAATGTGACAAGTCAGCTAGAAAACTACAATAAAAAAAGATTCAGAAATTAATGGACTGCACATAGTTTAAGATTTTTTTTCCTAGCTCTGTAATCCAAACTATTTTAAACAAATTTTTAACAAACTTTTAAGAAATGTGGAGCTGTATCCAAGAGATTACGTGTGTACTATTTCTACCAAAATAGTTCTGTTTTTAAGTAATAGAATTTAGAGCAATGGGAGAACTGAAGAATGAAATATTTTGTCAAAAGAATTTGAGTGAAAATGAAGAAAAACCTAGTTTTTAAAGAAAACCAGCCTCAAATTCCAATTAATTGTGTCACTTATTTCATTAAAAGATTTGTATTTCACTGCTTGCTTTAGAGATTTTCTAATTGTATAAAAAATAAGTTCATAAAAAAGAGAAACATTAGGGGAAATGTGGCTGGGGAACTCCCTTATAAAAAGTAAAGTGAAAACATGCTGATATGTATTTTTTTTTAAATTAAGAACTAAAAGGAAAACATCTTTAAAGCAAAAAGTCAATAGATTGAACTACTCCCACTCTAAAGCAAGCTCCTCTAGTATAGTTACGCTTTGCAAGTGTGTTGAGAGCTTTCAGGTTAATTTATAAATCCAATACTTACACCACAGAACAAGCATAGCAGCCTTTCTTGCTACTTTCTCGAATTAAAAATGCTCCATCAGGTTTCCCACAAAGCAAATCTTCGGCTTGGATGCGATTGATGTCTCCCACAAACCAAGTCTTTTCATCATAATGCGGCAGATTTTCATCTTCCTCATTCATAAAATATGTACTAGGAAAACAACAAATCCTTTTTCCTTAATCCGGATTTACTTTTTATAATAGGATCACTTATTCTTGAATAAAACAATGTTATCAGGAAAACCTTGCCTTAAAAAGAGCATGCAACACTACTACAATCAACTTTCGTTCGAAGCATAAAACAAAAAATGGAATAGGTATCAGTTGTCTCAAATATAAATGTGCATGCGTATAATTAAAATAATGAAAGAAGGTACTGAATCATTAGTTACATTTTTGTGTTATATTCTACATATGGTAAAAAAAATTCCATTACAATAATAAAATTTACTTTTTTATGAAAGTATATAAAACAGAAAATATTAGTGTTAATTGGCTGTTCTTTTGGATTTTAGACATGCTCTTTGACTAAGAAAATATACATTATTTATGTGGTGATGACATTATTCTAGTACAGATCTGTATGCACTTCTACTAGGATTTTAAATACAATTTGATACCAATACAACATTAAACAATTGCACTTACTCATCAACAGTTTCATTTTTGATTCCCAGCCAGTCATTAATTCGTTTTTGCCTTACTCCTTTATGATTAAGCCAGCTGCCAAAGAGAGACAATGCCAGTTATTAATTTTCTATAATGGTTTGGATCATACCATCAAATGCCTCTCCAAGACCTATTATTTTATCAATATACAGTAAATTTCATCACAGAACTATGCCCAACAATAACGTTTTAAGAAAGAAGAAGATAGTTGTGCTTCTTTTGTGTGTATGTGTACATTATGTGGCATTTTTTCTTGGCAAAAACAGCTGATTATGGCAGAAAATATCTGTGGTATGTAACATATCCTTCTTTCTTCTTCCCTCAATAATGAGAGAGAATGGCTGATTTATTCAATGATGCCCCCAATCATCATAACACGAATGCACGAAGCATATTGCAGAATGGCATAACTGAACTAATTAGTCTATGAACACTGCATTCCCTTTCACTTCAAATTGTCTGGGAACATAGAACAAGAATAGTATTGAACAAGCGCTGAAAAGGCTAGCTAAATTTATAATTATTTTGTGTCAAGAAACTTATCTTATACTATGTTATTAACAGAGGCAAGCATTGGTGGGGAAATTTACCTGGTTGGGCATGGTTTTGTTTTGCTTCTAATTAGAATCCCAATTTGAACCAGGCAGCTTTTGTATTAATTAAAAACTATTCAAATATTTTAAAAATTCTTTTGTAATATCTTGTTTAGTTTTGTTACTCTTCTTTTGGAATTAAAGTAGAGACTGGGTGTTGTAGTAGGTAGTAAATAATGGTTAGGTGCTTAGCTTGTGCTTACTTACACAAGGTACTGATCTCTGATTTTGCGTAATTGAATAAGATCAGGTTTGATACTGTTCATTTTCTTGTCTGTTTCTCGGTTGTCTAGGGCTTGCTTCTTCAAATCTTGTTCCAGTCGCATCTTACTATCATGAATCTCACCCAGGCGTAATTTCAATTTTTCATAATTTATCATAATCCTATAAAATAAAATCTAGTGTTTTTAAAAGTTACAAATACACTTTTCAAACTAGAATATTAAGTCCTGATTTTAAAAGTATGCACATATTTTATCCATAATTATATAACACCCAAATCAATAGCATGCACGCCACAGAATAATTCTTGTCTGACTTGAAAACATCCCATTTCCAGCTCTTCCCTTTTTAAAAAAAAAAGCCTTATTTAGTTTTATTAATAGTATATACTCATGTCAACATCAATCAGCTAAATTATCTTCATTATATCTTCATAAAAACCCTTATAGTGTCTAGAATGTACCTATATCCCCTACAAACTGCTTTGATGTGTCTTAGGTGATAGAAATGATGAGATTGAAGACAGAACTCTGATTTCAGAAGAAAACATTGAGGTCTCTTTTTGTCTTTTTGCCAGCTTCCAATGCTGGGTCTTTGACAAGATGAAATAACTCGATCCAGAAAAGTCCTAGCACAAATATGAAAGAGGGCTGAGAATATGATACTAAGCCTGATATAGAGAGTATACAGAATGACTTTGAAGGACAGTGGAAGGATCTATGACCAAGCTAATGATTAGATGAACACAGAGACTTTTTCAAAAAACAAGTGTCAGCCCCCAGCTTTCAAACATTCCTATTACCAAGAAGGGGCCTGTTTTCTCCTCAGTCTGACCCATTTCCTTCTTCCAAATAATATTTAAATGATATTGTGAGGAAAACAAATGACATGCTGTGTAAAAATGATTTTGGCATATGGCATCAGAATCTGAACTAAAAGGAACTAAACTAAATTCAGTTATATAATTGAGTATTGTTCTGCTGCTATAATTATACCTCTGAATATGTAAAACTTCATTCAACATGATTGGGTTATTAAATTTTCCTGCTTGACAGATCTCAGTCTGTCCTATCAAGATTCTGCTGACTTCAAATAGCATAATTAAGTTTTCAAAATTACAATTATTATTTTTATATAATGAAGAATTATTTAAATTATTTATATATACCTGAACTGTTTGTCCCTTAAATCAGAAAACGGAAATTCAAAATATTTTTTTAAAAGGCTGTATGTTAAAACCATTAAGCTTCCGGAACTCAAAAGAACATTCCTGTAATTCATAGCTGGAAACTGCATACTTATGTAAGGACTCCAGATCAGTTATTTAGGTACTCTTTAATATTTAATGCAACTACTTCGGAGCTGAGTGAGAACAATTAAACAATATGGGGCTGACAATGTAACTACCATACTGAACTAAATATTATTAGTAGGTATAGTATATGGTAGACTTACCGTTCAATTTCTTTCTCATTCCCTTCTCTTCGAAATCGTTCAATGTATTCTTTGCTATACCGTTCTTGGGTGTGGCACTGCTCTTCAAATATTTTAATTGTTTCATTAAAAGCTTCTATTGCTGTTCTCTTCATCTGAATTTCCTGCACAAAGCAGTCCATTTAAAAGATGATAGTTTATAACTAGAAGCATAAAGCTATTAGAATGACTTCTTATGTATTACAATTACATGGAAATATACCACACATTTAGGGGGAAAAATTTACAAAATTCAAGCTTTTAACACTTTAAATTTTGCTAAAATTGATTCAAATCCAGATTTGTTACCTTACATGATGAAAAAAGCAACTATGTAAGTAAAGAAATTAAAGTGGCCTCAACCATGAAGAACTAAGTGAACCTAGCTTCCAAAATCAAATATGAACCCTCCAGCTCTAGATCTTAATGTAGAAGCACAAGAGAGCTTAAGGAGGGAACCAACTTGAAAAGCAAAAAGTAATGCAAGCACAGATCTATTTGCATAAAATAGTGGTAAGATATGAGATGGAGCTTTCATAGATGATATGATAATTTTTCTAATATGTTTTGCAATAATACACATTCTGTGCCAATCTGGGAGTTTTTTGGAAATAAAGAACAGGAAGTAGTTCGTAGCATTCCAGATGTGGTTGTATCTCAAAATATCTAGCACACATGAAAATGCTTCCTATTCCAGAAGGTTTATTGTCAACTAGGAACCACCCTATAATTCTTGCATTCTGCAAGAATAGTTCCTACCTGGAACATAGAATGTTTGCATATCCATGATGATATAATCTCAGTTTAAAGGGAATATAAAGGAACAACTATACATAACTACGAATACAGCAGCTGGGTTCAAGTCACAAATTCTGATTCCATATTGGCCTGATATATAGTAAAATGGCATGTGGGGTAGAAAAGAGCAAAATAAATCCTTTAAAATAAAACAACCCATAGCTGTTTTAGTGGTCAAATTGTCACATGTGTGTTTCAGAATATAGTGAGGAAAACTAATATACACTGAAAATCAAGCACTCCTTTGGTTTGCATGGGCATTTACTGTCAAATTCTAATTTTTGCATAGGTGAGAATGTACATAAAAATGTAAATCAACTTGCAATATACCTGTGATGTTCTGGTATATTCTTCGTATAATCTGTCATATTCTTTACTTTTCTCTTGATATTGAGTATGGTACTCTTGAAGTTTTTTGCCCACAGCATCAATATTATCTTCTTTTACCAGCTGATCCTGCATATACATCAGAGCAGAAAATAGATACAATTTTCTATGAAAGAAATTCAGATGCTGCTGTATAACTACCTCAGGGAAAACACATAAATTTTCTTAATTGTAGAACGTCTTCTCAATTACCAATATTTCTCCACCCAGATTTTAAGTGCTGACTGTTCCAATTACTAACGAACTCTATATGTCTAAAGATGATATAATTTTTGGATTTTTTTTGGTGATCAACTTTTTTTAGGATAAATGCCAAACACTAACTTCTTAATTAATTGTTTAATCTCATTACAAATCATGGTAGGTTTTCATTAATGAAACTACTCGGATGTCTTTTTTTCTTAAAAAAAAAAAAAAGATATCAAATGCAGATTTGTAAGTAGATAAAATTATAATCTTTTCATCTTAGTTTTGCATCAAGATTCATTTAGATACACTTTTTAAAAAACATGAGAGCTTTTCATCTAATATAATTTCACAACCATTATAGTTTTAAAACAATGCCAAATAATGGTATTGGTGCAAAGATAAATTCTTGTTAACAAGTCTAAAAAACGACTGCATTTTTTTACATTGAAATAGTAAACTTTTATTTTTACATTGGATAATTAATGAAATGGGTACTCTGAAGTAAAAGCTCTTGAAACAATCATATTTTGGCTGTACTAAATTAAAGTATTCAAATCGGTGTAGAAAAGATTGTTCCATAAACATTCAATGAAATCTACCTATACGCTCTTTGAAATCTTACCTGTTGATATTTAGATACAGGATACATCAGTTTCACATCAAGTTTAGGGTTATACTGGGCAAGAGATTCATGATGATAATGGTTAATCAATTCCACAACAGAATTAAATGTTAGTGGATCAGAAAAGCCATATTTCCCATCCAGATGATAGATTTTTATTAATTTATTGTTGCCACCTTTCCTAGAAGGTAAATAATAACAATCATCAGGTACATAGCACATTGCATTGATGAAGCATACAAATCATAATATACTTTATGCTAGAATAGAAAGCCAAATAGAAAAATTTCTGCATAATTATTTTGCACCATAATTTTTCATTTTAGTCTGTAATACTTCATTCATTCCTTTAATATTAATACTTAAAAATTATATGAAAATGCATCCTAAGTAGAGCTACACCTATACCTCACTAACTGTTAAGAACACCATGCTTAATTAAAATTTCAAATTAAAATTTGATAGAGGAAGTTTTTTATGAATGTATAGAAAACATTCTTTAAGCCTGAGAAATTTTATAAAGTATGATTTGGCTTCTTTGCCTAATTATATGGTCAGATGTTCTACACAACGACAAGGAAAATAATTTAACTGGCCTCAAATATACTGCAACCATTTGTATATCTGTGTTGCTATAGCAAATAAAACAAATCTTCCTGATTCAATATATTAAAACAATTGGTAGGGTGAACCTGGAAAATTCAATCCTTTCCATCTCCAGACATTATTTTACTATAATGTACTTTCCTTGAAGAATTAGTATCTCAAAAACAGCTAAGATAAATATGAGAATATAATTCTCAATAGTTATTAATCATGTGGTTGTTATATATATATGTAACAAAACTAAAAATATTAATGGCCTGTCAAGAAAATGTTTGAAGTAGAGAGCAGAAGCTTTAGCTTTTGCATTCTTTTTAGACCTACGCCACATTTACTAAAAAAAACAGCTGCCATTAATTTTAAGAAAGCAAAATAAAACACTATATTTGAGGATCAAGAAGCAAAGAAAAAACAAACATTTTTTTAATAATGAAAGATAGTCACAAACCAGAATCCCATGAGAAGGTGGATCTAATTTATGAGGGTAAATCACTCCAGATTAGGAATTAAATACAAGAAAGAAGGATTCAATGCAAAACAACACTCCTTGCTCTTCTATAATCAAAATAACCTTTGATTTGACTTTGATTTGGTTTGAGAAACAATTTGAAGTAGTGATTAAGGCATCAGCTAGAAACTGGGAGTCCTGCCTTGGTGAATTTAGGCTAGTTATTTTTTCTCTAGGAAAAAGACACTGGCAAATTACTTCTGAAAATTTTGCCAAGAAAACTGCAGAGGCTTATTCAGACCATCTTTGAGAATTGTTCATAACTGAGCAGAAGAAATTTCTTTTAAAGGCATGTCTCACAAGCTGGTCCTATATAGCAGTAGTATGTATAAAAGATACAGGAAATCCTCGACTTATAACCACAATTGAGCCCAAAATTTCTGTTGTTAAACAAGACAGAGTTAAGTGAGTTTTCCCCACTTTAAAACCTTTCTTGCCACAGTTGCTAAGTGGGTCACTGGAATTGTTAAGTTAGTGACACAATTGTTAAATGAACTTAGCTTCCCCATTGACTTTACTGTCAGAAGGTCACATGTCTGAATCTTGATCATGTGACCACAGGGATACTGCAACAGTAATATGTGTGGAAAATGGACATGTCACTTTTTTCAGTGCCGTTGTAACTTTGAACAGTCACTAAATGAATGGTTGTAAGTCGAGGACTACCTATATGTGAGAGATATCAAGAGATTGGAAGTACATCACAGACTGAGAAATTTCATCTCTTCCTTTAACTTTTTGTGAAGTAAATTCGAGTCTCACTGGCTCAAGATTGATTCAGCCCTCCATCCTTCCGAGGTGGGTAAAATGAGGACCCAGATTGTTAGGGTGCAATATGCTGATTGTAAACCGCTTAGAGAGGGCGGTAAAGCACTGTGAAGTGGTATAAATGTAAGTGCTATTGCTATTGTGCTAGTTATTCCAAGGAAAAGCATGTATTACTATTACTATTAAAGAAAACCATCATATATTGTTGTTTATTTTGAGATCTTTAGTTTGCCTTCAGGTAACTTTCTGGGACAAAAGAAAAGGTGTGGACAACAGCTATAGGGAAACTGCTAAAGATAATTATAACAACCAATATAACGAAAAGGTGCTCTGCAGTATCCAAAAACAGCTCAAATCCCGACAACCCTGTTTTTAAATTCTGGCATCTTTTGAAACTACTCTGAAACTATCACCTCCAGAACCTGATTTTATAGTGAAAGAAAAAAAAAGTCCTAGGCTGCCAATTTCCATAGTTTGCAAATGCTCTGGCATAGATGATGTTACTCTTTCATATTATGCGGCACTTTTATAGCCCAGCACATACAGTACATAAAAGAACATTCTAGCACAATAAAGAATAGTTACCATTCACATTCACTGGTTGCAACATCAGTTTACTAGCAAGCGCTAAACAGAACTTTAGAACAGATACGACAATTTATATGATAATATCTCAGCTATTTACCGGAGTGTGAGTGTATAGTCTCCCTGTTTCTTTGTTGATGCATCTCGCACCAAGAATGTTCCATCTGGCATGTCTCGGAGTTTGTCATTTACCTCTTCTCTGGAAGTATAATAAGTAAATAAAATACATTTACTTTTACTTTTAATGGGATTCCATCAAAATAGCAATGTTAATTGCAAAAACATCTAAGATACTCTTGTTTTGTTTCCTTCTAAAACGATTACACATTTCCTACTTAAAAATTTCAGAATACTATTGCCTAAAATAGTTTGCAGTCAATGTTTAGAATTTACTTATATGGTTTGAAGCTTTAATTAAACTTCTTTAAAAAAAAAACCAAGCTAATATTTGAACTAGTTACTTCTGATTAGTTAGAGTTACTGGTAAGTGCAGTAACCAAGGATTGCTTCACATCAGATTATTTACTGTTGATACTTTTAAATCACTTGACTCAAAAGACAATTTTACATTATTTAAATGTATACAATGTATCAACTTTTATTTTGTATTATTTCCTGAACATATACTTGGTTATAATAAATGATTAAGATGCATGAGACTTTACCTAAATAGTAGTCTACTTTTTTGTTGTTTTTATGAACCAATTTAAGAAAACTACAAAATCAATGATTTGAAGAATGATACTGATGTATGACGGCCCCTGCCACCTCTTTAATAGTGCCCTCTACATGAATCATATACTCTTTATCTAATCAAATACTTTTTCTCCTCATTCTTTTTTAAATTAAACAGTTGTATTCAATGCAAAAAGGTTTAAGATCAGATTTACTTGAAAAGGCTATTTTAGACATTGGATTTTAATGTAAAAATCAGTTTTTATTTACAAAAATGTAGTTTCAAAAATTAGAGTGTCCATTTCTTGATTTCATTATAGTTTAACAAGTAGCAAAATTGTAATTTTAACAGAGTAAAAAACTGTTCACCAAGCTTATTAGCTTCACAACACTACCTTCATAGTTGCATATTATTTGATATTCTTTACCTTGAGATGTCTCCCCAGTACCATTCCGCTTCCTGCAATGGCGAGCTGCAGTTCTCTTTTATCTCATTTGTATTTATAGGAGTTATTGGTTTGGACGGCTTTGGAGGAAGAGCTGAAAGAGAAATTTGGTCTATTATTTCTGACCACATAGTACAATCTAAAAATATTAAAGAGAGGATTCAAGTGAGAATAAGATAACTGAAGAACACAATTATTAATAACATGCAAGAACTAAAGAACTAAAGAGTGTCCTCCTGAAATTTAAGATACATTTTGTTTAGCTGTTAGTTGATTATACATAAAACTATTTCATCTGCAAATTTTATTCTGGAATTAGGTAGTGCTTGAATTAAATAAATTACATTAATATGTTTGCCATAACATGACATAGAGTTATTTTGCATTTTGAGTTCAATCAGTTGTTACCGCCAGTTGAAAGGCTGTTGCTCAGAGTAATATGAATTGTATGTTGAAATGGAAGAAGTACTGTATTATAAAAATGGGGCTAAGACACTGGATATAACATATTGATGGAACAGTGTGGGAATATAGGTGCTTAGAAGGACTGAAATTTACATTGTTATAACTTAAAAGAGAACTTTTATAAAATTATAGGCTGTTGGTTGATTTCAGAAAAATTGTCTTGAATGTATAAAGGCATACATTCAAATTTATGTTAGAAATGTGGGCAGTAAGAAGGGTCATTTTATCAAGACCCTTGTAAAAGAGCCTTGTAAAAAAGCCAGAAATTTTGGGACTCAAATACATATAATGATACAAAGAATTTTAAAGTTAAATGTTCAACTGAAACCAGAACTTTTCTGGCTGGGATTAATGGAAAGCCAATTAAAAAAGAGCCGTGGAAAATTATTTAATACGCGTGTACGCTTGCATACATACACACACACATACACACACACACACACACACAAACCTTGACAAGTAGGGAACAGCAAACAGCAGCAATGAGTAGCATGAAATGCAACTAACAAGCTTCATCTTTAATTTTTGAGATTTTATCTTTTTCTTTCCTGAGAATGCTTAGTTTGCATCTAGGAATTACCAAGTTTTGAATGTACCCCAGTTTCAGATGACCATACAAATAATCAGAATAACAGAATAATAGAAGGGATCTTGGAGGTCTTCTAGTCCAACCCCCCCACTCAAGCAGGAGGTCAGGGTTCTAAGTAACAGACCCAACTCAAACAAAACTATGACGCCTGAGTGTTCCTCGAAGTATAGATGTATTAGGTATGTCATATTGGCACATCTAGTGAAAACCTGACTCTAAAGTCCTGCGGATTTCCCCACCCAAATTAAAAATAAATGTTCTCTCCACATGTCCATCACAGTTCCAACCAGCCTTGTAGTGGCAGCCCTGAAGATGCTCAAAAATGGCTTCAGGGTTGACACAAGAGACCCTATACCTGTGATGGTGAACCTATGGCACGTGTGTTCCAGGTGTCACGCAGAGCCATTGCCCCAACTCACCTCCAGCTGGGCCTCGTGTTCCTGCTGTGCATGTGAGTGCGCATGTGCATTTCCGGAGACCCTGCTGGTCTTCAGACCTCCGCTGTGCATGCACGCATGCAATTTGTGCTTGCATGTGTGATTGCACATGCACACACATAATTTATGAGTGTAGTATACGCATGTGTGGAAGACATGTGCGCATGCACGGAAGGCGCTCACACTCACATTTTCAACACTCGATGCCAAACAGGTTAACCAACACTTCCCTATACTATTCCAGACAAGTGGCTATCCAGTGTCTTCTTAAAAGTCTCCAGTGTTGGAATAACCACAACTTCTGGAGGCAAGCAGTTCCACCGGCTAATTGTTCTCACTGTTAGGAAACTTCTCCTTAGTTTTAGATTGCTTCTCTTAATTGTGGTTGTAAGTCCTTGATTAATGGCTAGAATTAAGGCCCAAATTTCTATCCCGTAAGTGAGACAGTTAAGTGATTTGTGCCCCAAGTTATAATCTTTCTTTCCACAGTTAAGTGAATCACTGCACTTGTTAACTCAATAGAACATGTAGAACATCAGAAGGTAACACATCTGTTTCATGGTTGTTAAGTGAATCTGTCTTACCCATCAACTCTGCTTGTCAGAAGGGCCATACAAGGAGATCACATGATCCTGGGACCCTGCTATTGTCATATA
Organism: Myanophis thanlyinensis; assembly: GCA_017656035.1. Classification (NCBI taxonomy): domain Eukaryota; kingdom Metazoa; phylum Chordata; class Lepidosauria; order Squamata; family Homalopsidae; genus Myanophis; species Myanophis thanlyinensis. The sequence goes on from JAEANM010004884.1 coordinate 19,004, forward strand.
TATGAGCCCATTGCCAACCATCTGAATCTTGGTTAGATGACCATGGGGCTTCTGCAATGGCTGTGTGAAAAACAGTCATGGGTCACTTTCCTCAGTGCCGTTGTAACATGAAACAGTCATTCAAGGAATTGTTGTAAGTCAAGGACTACCTAAAGTGCATTTTCAAATCCACCTTTGTATATCCCTCCAGTTCTAACGAATTATCGATCGATTTGCTCTCTGCAAATATGAAATGTATAAAGCACCATTCAAAAAATAATAATTCAGCATTCCTTGTAAATATCGGAATCTGTCTTCATAAAGGTAGTCCATTTACTCATCAATTAATCTTATGTTTTGGGGGTTTTTTTCATAGCAGTGTGCTCCTATTAATTTCCAAACATCTGCTACACGGTTGTAATGATTCACTGCGATTTTGTTATTCCCAAAGATCTGGTGTAATTAAAAAAAAGAATCAAAAAAGAAGAGATGATTGAAAGAAAGGACATTATGAATAATAGAAAATAGGTTGTTTTCAATAAGTGATAGACTGGGATGACCTGTACAGTTATATTTTCTGTCCAACCATTTACAGAGTCACACTGCGGCCATTGATGTTCCGGTGAAGAATTGTCGGTTCTCCCAGGAAGGGCCATCTCTCTCTTTCTGTCTCTTTCACTCAATGGGGTTGACGGCACAACATGGAGAAGGCCATCCGAAACCAGAAGGAGATGAAAGGGAAGACTCTCCTACTGTCAAGGAGAAGATCTCAGAAGAATCTTTGCAGAGGGACAGGTCAATGGAGTTCTCCACCTGGCAAGTGCCACATTTTGTTTTCTCTTGGTTGGTTTCCTGAAGCTATTTCATTTTCCAGGAAGCCAAAGGCTTCTGGATAGATAGAAAGAAAGTAAAGCATTCCCCATTTCATTCATTCAGTCAGACTTCTCTTCCTCTGTGGTCTTGGCAGAAGAGTGGAGAGGCATGCAACTGTGTGGGAGTTCTCTAAAACCCTTCAAATCAAATCAAATTTTATGCATCGCATACCCAGTCATACATGGTAAGAAATGTAGTGAAATGTGTATGTGACTGCTTGTGACCATAGATATTAGAGCAAGAGAATAATGTAGACAGGGTAGGACAGGGGTGGGCAATTATGGCTCCTTCATGACTCGTGGACTTCAACTCCCAGAATTCCTGAGCTGAGCCATGCTGGCTCAGGAATTCTGGGAGTTGAAGTCCACG
>JAEANM010004885.1:0-20222 GCA_017656035.1 Myanophis thanlyinensis
GAATTCTGGGAGTTGAAGTCCATGAGTCATGAAAGAGCCAAGGTTCCCCACCCCTGGCCTAGCTGCTCTTTCTCTCCGCCCCCCACAGCCGCTTCGTTACGTCCGTCTCCAGCTAAGAATCCCAATTCCCCTTTCCTCTCAACAAGGTTAGTTTCCTCTCTGTGTCTTCAACATCCCCATCCCACTGCCAGCTCTCTTTGAAGGATCCTCCCCCACACACACCTTCCCCCTCCTCCCCTCCCCATTCTGTTCTGAGATGGGCTCGCCTCGGCTCTGCTCCCCAGCAAGCCCCACCCAGTCATCTGTGGCCGCCTCCATCCGGCCTCGCACTTTCTGCTCTTTGCCACTCGACCTCCCGCAGCCGTCGATTTGCCTTTCCCTTCCCGCCACTTGCCGGCGCAAGCGTGCGCTCCATTGATGGTGTGCCTGCGCTGCCTCACCTGTTTCCGAGATGGCGCCGATCCAGAGGCAGAAGCAGAGCGCGCTCAGCCTCTCCATTCGCCGCACCGGGGCAGCGGGCGGTTTTCGCCCGGCGCAAATGCCGCTCCGTCTGCCCGCCCCCAAGCAGAGCGGACAGGCTGCCAGAGGAGAGGGTGGGTGGGGGTAACGGCTCGGCTCCGCTTCCCTTTCCTTTTCGTCCCCTTTGCTTTCGCTGCCAGTGGAGCCCTCCTGCCTGGGCAGCTGAGGAATTCAGCCAACAACTCTGCCCCGGGAAGGTGCCAAGCCAGGTGTGAGGAGCGAGCCAAAGTGGAAGGCGAATGAGAGGAAGGGAAGCGAGCGAAAAGAAAAGGCAGGAAAGGGAAAGGGTGCCGAAGTGTTAATCGACGGCTGCGGGATGGGCGCACGCATGGGACGTCAGTGACGGGCCGGGTAAATGCGCTCCACGGGCCGCATGTGTCCCACGGGCCGTAGTTTGAGGACCCATGATCTAGATACATGTTGTCCACCTTCTTGTAAAGGTTTCTCAAATCTCATACTTGCATTGATAAATATGCAGGTTTCAGAGATCCTGCATGTACATAGATTTATCCCACACAATACTCATGGATAGAGATAATACTTTTTCTAATATTTAATCTATTACCAGTAGATATAATATCTAATAGATTATAGTTTAAGAAATTCCATCCTGATGTTTGGATTACAGCAACACAAAATTCAAAAAACATGGTTTTATGAAAGAGGCTGAAGCTACTGTTGTATGATATCCAACCTGCTATAAAATGCAGCTAAAACCCTAAAGACATGCAGTTAGGAGCTAATCCTATGAATTCTGTAAGACTTATTTCTAAGTAGACATAGGTTTGCACTTTTAAAAATATATTATCTCAACTCCATAAAAACACAGAGTAAACTTCTGAAACCTCTGAAACATACATTTGAAATATGAAGAAAGGATACAAAAGCTCCAATTATGAAAACGGGGCTGAAGACATGTTTCTGGAAAGTAAACAAAGCTAAGCCCATATAAGAAAATATGAAATTCTCAGCCAGGAAATGCAGAACTTCAAAGAGCTGAGGGGAAATGTGAAAAGATTTATGCCAGTTGCGTCCATTATACCTGACATTTTATACAAATATCTATGTATTCCTGTCTTCCATAAAGCTCATGCTAAGTAAAATAAAAATACATGTAATAATAGAAAATAATGAATGATGAAAAGTTAAAATGTGTCAATTTGTTACCAATTATTTTTACCATTTTATACTATGCAGCTGAAATTATACACCTGAGATAGTATAATGTCAAGAAAGTAATTCCCAAATTCATATCTGTTTAGCTTTTCCTAATAAATATGAATTTGAATGGTTTTCCAGTGTAGTAAAGGTAATTATCATAAAAAAGAATTCCTTCCTGATCTTGCTGGACTACAACTCTCATCATCAGTTGTGCTGTTGGAATTGCTGTAGATGTTGCTGAAGTACATCTACAGCAATCCCAGCAGCAAGATCAGGAAGGAATTCTTTTTTTATGATAATTATCTTATGAATGATGTAATGTAATTATCTTATGATAATTATTCAGCAACATGTGAAGCATCTAAGGTTCCTTTTCAGAACTGAAAAACTAACTCATCTAAAAACTAAACCACTAAAGCCAACTACAAATCAGAAGTCTTATATGTATCATCTCATATACTACAATGAGATACTTAGTATTCCATTAGCTCAGAAGTGTAAAACTCCAGCCCACAGGGTACTTAGATCTGGGCTGTGGGGCTAACCTGGAAACAGTGAAGGACTGGCCCACGGTCCCTCTGCCAGCAAAAACGGACCTTGGGAGGGCTGTGTGCAGCCCTCTGAAAAGCTGAAAAGCTCAGGAGCCTGTTTTCCTAGCAGAGTGCTCAGACCTCCACAGTAGCCCCCAACATGAATGACATTGAGCTGGCCATTCCTACACTGACCACACCCAGCCTGGCCATGCCCCCCCTGTCCCCCCAAGGTCAAACACAATCCTGATTCAGCCTCAATGAAATTGAGTTTGACACCCCTGGATTTGCTGAAAGTTGAACAGTGTATCACCATATCTATAGATACTAGTGTTTGGATCTTGCCTCACAATCATTTAGTCATACAGGAAGATCATGTTGTCACTATTGTCATCCTTTTAGTCCTTAAATATCCCAGCACAGCTGAAACCACAGAATAAAAGAAGGTCCCAATTCTGCCATAACTCATGAAAGTATCCTAGCAGAATTATGTGGCAAAGATACATCAGTCACACACCAGAAAAAGTATAGTAGAAGAATAGCCAAGAATCTTTGTCCCAACCCCCTAGTTCTGTAGGCCTAAGGATGTTTTGGGGGACATGACAGAGGTACATTTCAATATACAATTCTGCATCCCTGAGGTCTGGGTTACAATCAAAAGAAGACTGCACTTGATTGTTTTCCCAATCATATATTTCAGTTCATCAATTTTTATTAACTGCATAAAGTATTTTCTATTCTTATTAAGTAAGAACCTGCACAATAAATGCATGTACACAATACAAATCATGCCTATTTACATAGCAAAGCCGAGATTTTTTTCCCTCACCTGCTTGGTTCGGCTTCTTGATTCAACAGACAGATTATTGTATGTGTAATGAGCTTGTGTTATACCACAGAAAAGAACAGATACAACTCCTGTCAAGAAAACAGAAAAAAACCATTAAACAATTGTAGATTTTCTCTTTTCTATGCTCATTAAGATTTTAAATATGTTTTCTTTCATTCCTAAAGTATTGAATATCTGGCTTGCCTATGAGGACCTGGTAGGTTAATCTTTTCTAAGGCACGTATCCCTATGAAAAGCTACAGAGCTTATTCTTATTTGAAGATACTACCATAGTCCTGGACACCTAATTCTGTATTCCCAGAAGTAAGAAGAAGGTTGCACCCGTAAGTAGGGCCTGCCATGCAGCATTTTTTCAGATGCACACTATCATATATATTCCATGTTTGTAGAGAGAATCTGCTCATTCTGGCACTGAGAAATAAATCTATATTTTTTTAGAATACAAGCACTTTGTCTACAACCATCAAGGTACAAAGGACAAAATTACAACTAGACGCTATGTTTCAGCAATTCAGTAATATTTGAAACTTAGCACTTAGATGTACTAAATTTCAGTTCATACAATGTTTCAACATTTTTAAAGATTTATTTTCTGCTGATAAAGAAAATTGTAAATAGCCTACTATATCCAAAAAGAATACAATATAGATCATATTTTGCCTAGAATTGTCCAATATAAATAATTCTGTATTTATATAAAATTCAGTCTATTAAAAATGCTAACAATCTTACTTAAATGAAAACAAAATATAGAGCTAAGGAATCAACTTCAACTTTTCTGGCTCTGATTGGAACTGTTGAGTTTGCTTTTCAAAAAATCATAGTCTCCATAATAATGTTTAAAAATGTATTTCCAATGTCAAATCTATAAAATAGAAAATCTCAATATTATAAATAAAAACTCTTCAGATACCTGGATTTTAATAATGATCATGCTGGCTTAGAATTCTGGGAGTTGGTCTGCATTTCTGCTTAGCAAAAGCTGCTGTATGGTACAGTAGCCAATTTATAATATACAAGGATGTTCCTATTTTGGTAAAATTCAACCTGATTTTGAACTCTGTAACACCATTAAAGGACAGAAACTAAGGCAGCTTAATCCAGGAACATATATATCATCAAAATGTTAAGAAATGTGCACAAGTTATTCTCAATTAAAATATACATTGTTGTTTTTAGCATTTATTTGGATGCAGGAATAAGGGCAAGGAACTAAATTATAGATTGCATGTCTTTTCACATTTGATATCCTAATGATGCTTCCAGGCAAATAAATGTGAATCTAGTACCAGTTCACGACATATTTAAGGCAATCACACAGAGTTCTGGGAAAAGATACCACTGCCTTTAGATATTGAAAGTACTATGATTTTGTTCTTGCACATGATTCAAAGCGCAGACTGAATTCAAAATGTTTGAAGAGGTCTATTCAATTATGTACTCCATACAGGAATAGTTGCTAAAAATAAATTAATTTACTTATCTCAAAAATAAATACACACATCTTATGACAGGAACAATTATATTGTTCCAACAATAGGAATTGCTATGTCAGCATGACATTACTTAGATTCTTCTTTTCTATAAAAGCGCCTTACCTGTAAAACCACAAGCTTCAGCCAACAAGAATGTACTCCAAGACATCAGGAAAAAAAGAGCTGTCTCCAGCAAAGGAAAGCAGTGTAGTTTGGTAAACTTTGTCACGTGAACATTTTGTCAAGGCCATACAAAGACTAGATGTGATTTAAGAATTACTGAAAGTTGTCTCAAAGGTATTAGTGATGAGGCAGAATTATAGAGTAGCTATACAGTTGGTTCTCATGACATCCTAATGTAGCCAGATTAAAATTGTTTTTAGATTAACCTTAAATCTTTGTTTGGACAATGGTCAGATTCTGAACTCTTTTCATCCCTCTCATCTCCTTGCATCCCTCCTTATCTTGCTATCTGGCTTCTCCTTGAACTATCTTGCATATAATCTTCCCATTTTAGCCTCATCTGAATGAAAAGTTTGATTTAGGCTTGACCCACAATAGATCCTGTCTCTAAACCAACCCTCCTGTGGTGCAAAATTTTCCCTTATTCAGAGCCGCTTTAGAAGATTATATGCTACCCACCATAATTCTCCAGATACAAGAGCTGCAAAGAAGAGAAAAACAAATTGCCTACGCCAAAAAGGGAAACTGGGACTTGGTTTGCACATGCAAACAGCTGGAAGGCATTTTTAGCAGAAGGATATAAGAGCTGTCACAACTCCAGTCGCTACTCCCATCATGAAAGAACCACTGAAGATTCCAAGAAAGACACCAACAGATTTAAAAAAGGCTGCTGCATCAAAGGCATGGGCATTTTCCCCAGTGGGTTGATATGATACAATAGAACTGTAAAAAGAGAAGGGAGAGAGGAATAGAAATCAGCCAAAAATCTACCCTACATCAGTGGTGGAATTCGAATTTTTTACTACCAGTTCTGTGACTGTGGCTTGGGGGGGTATGGTTGGGGGGGCAGTTTCTGTAAGCAGGGCAATAAAGATTAGGCAAGAACAACACCAGAATGTTTTTTTCCTGCCTTCCTTACAGGATTAACCTTGTAAAGTGGAAAAAAACAAAAGGAGATTTCTTCTAACAACCAGTTCTCCGAACTGCTTAGAAAATTTACTATCGGTTCTAGCGAACCGGCTAGAACCTGCTGAATTTCACCTCTGCCCTACATTATTCATTGTTTTAGACATCAGGCAACTCTCACGTATTCATCCATCCCCAAATATCTCCAGGTAAATACAAGAATGATGTCCCCATAATGATTTTACAAAACACAGCAAAACCCCTGAGTATTTTACTTACGAAGATAGTACAATAGCAACAGCATCATTCAGAACACTTTCTCCAAACAGCAGTGCATATAAATCAACATCAGCATGAAGTTCATTAAAAATTGCCAGGACAGTGACTAAAATAAAGAACAAAAAAAGAGTAAAAGATTTAACATTGAGTTATATATAACTCTTTATAGAAAACATTTTCCTTACATTTCCTATACAGGAAAAGGTTTTCATGTTGCAATGCAAACATGTAGGGTAGACAGAGATGTTGACAAGTTGAGTGTTAATGAAATGGCTTACAAGCATTTTTGCAATTTCTATATTTACTTTGCATGAATTATGCTGGTCTATGACTATAATAAATATTTAACTTGATTTGTATATATTACATTTATTACAAAATAACTGTACCTTATTAGTTATGCAAAACCATACAGACAAAATTTGATTCACACATTATGTTAAGCCAAAGACATTTTTGTTTGTTTGTTTTGTTTAGTGTGTTTGTGAAACCACTGCATATGTAGAGTATGCTTTATGCCTTACACACTGTATGAACCCAGCCAATTATAATGTATTTGAACCATGTGTTGCTATAACTGTGTATAAACTTAATATTAAGAACTAAAGTTTGTACCTGGATCGGTAGCAGATATTATGGCTCCAAAGAAAAGGCAATCAGTGTAGTAGAATTTATCAGAAAGCTGTCCCACCAGCTTCATTAGTTTTACCACACCATACATGAGATTCCTACAGAATAAGAGGAAACATTATTTTTTTCAGTATTTTCATTTATTTCTCTGACCTTACTTAGATACTTTCCAGCCCTACAGAATTAAAAATACATGAAATTCAGTAAAATATAACACATAAAATGCCATGTAGAGCAATATCAAATATAAATAACAATAAAATGGCCACAAACCACATTATTTTAAATTTAGTCTATTTGTTTTTTTTAAATGTACAGCTATTTTTGTTTTCCAAGTAATTCTAGAATAGACAGTATAGAAGTTAATATATATATGGGTACAAGAATGAAATGGATGGACCTGAGATTACATTCATAGTATCTCTGTTTTCATTAAATACAAATAAATAAGGAGTCATTGCCTTTGATTCTTCTCATACACATCACACATAGGAAGAAAGGGAGGAAGTAGGGGGAGATAGGGGGATAAACTATTCTAAAGCTATTTTTTAAAAGGTAGCCAAATAGCAGGAATGAAATAAAAAAAACAAATTAGAGAAAAAAATGTATTGCTTATTAGTTTTGCCAAATATCTTATCTTGCATGCTGTTTTACTGAATCAGTTGATTCCAAAGTTATCTCCCACAAGGCCTAAAAAGTATTGCAATACTCAACTCACCCAATAATGAAACAAGAGACTGCAGTTCCCAAGAAAGCATAAGTTAAAATTGATCCAAGATTTCTGAAAAAGTGCCTCTGTAGGGAGGGGGGAAAAGTGAATTAGTTGCAAAAAGGAGGTATTCAAAATTTTTGCTAAACTAAAAAACAAAACAAAAATCAGTACCACATTTGGTAATGTGAATGTGGAAATGTCAGCCAGAGAACAGAATGGCTTTAGTTAGAATCTCAATTATCTCTGAATCATTTTGGAGGTCTATCTAATATAACGAACCCAGGGTATCCATGCAGGGCTCTGGTTTGACTGAGTCAGGCTACATCAAAAAAGGAAGTTATTTGATGGAGAAGTTAATTGTTTTTTACTTGCTTCATAAGTTAACCTTCTAAAATAGAGTTCCCCACCCTTTTCACTTTGCGGACTGGTGGCGGGGGGGGGGAGAGGATGGTTCTGCGTGTATGGTAGGCAAGCCCGCACGCAACTCCATTTGCACAAGCGGTGGGCACATGCACACAGCGCTCGCACAAATGAAGAATGCAAGTTAATTACAACAATCCAGTTACTAACACATAGTCCTCTCTGTATTCAAGAAATGGTTGAAAATGACTTTGTCACGTTTGAATTTGGGGTGGAGAAAACTGCTGTAGAAGAATATGTATGTACACTTTACAGGCTACAAGGGTTCATCTACTTTGGATGCAGGCCTATCATTCCAACAAGCTGTTTACAATCCCAAATGGGTTTACAAGTCATTCTGGGGTGGCCAAAATACAACATTATAATTTCATCCTTTATTTCTTAGAAATTATGAAACAAAGACTAGAACAAAGCAAGTAATCTAGATGAGAATATAGAATGCATACTTGCTAAAGGTATCTAGTCTCCTACCTTAACTTTACCTTAATATTCAAGAAATCTGGCCCACAGTTTCAATGGATACCTGATCATTGTAATTTTATCTCTGGACTAAAAAATATCATAAATGTACATGTTCACAGAACATTTGCTGCTATTACACCTACTAGGTTGCAAAAAAGCACAGCAGGCTCTTATGTAACAGAAGAAACTGAAGAAAATATTAAGTGAAATCCAGCTGTGACTGAGTTTAAAGCCCCAATTTCCACTGATTATAGTGAACTCTCACAACAAAAACAATAAAGCCTTTTGCATTTATTTTATCTGAGCAGTTTTCTTAGCCGTACACTATAAACACACATCTTACTTCTTAAGAGACAAGGAAAAAAATAAAATGGATATCACTTGCCATGTTAGATCTCTCTGAATGTTTTTTAGAAGATGACTGCCTTATTTTCTAAGTGGAACTACCCTTGTGAAAATAAACTACAGGATTTTCAGTGTAAGACATACCCTGCATCATGAAGGCTATATGAGAAATTCTACAGGTTATATATCTTGAAAACCTCTCAAGAGCATCTTATTCCCATATAACCCAATCAACCTTCTAAAACTTGGAAAATATTGGTTGGTAACCTAAAGAACACTATGCGAGATTACAATAGACTTTGAGGTCTGCACATCAGCCAAGAGGAGTTAAGTGAGTGGCCAGATAGTTATAGTTAGTGATAACTGTAACTAATTTATAATAGGGATATAAATAATTTACAAATTAAAGAACAGAATACTCCTGTGAACTCCAGCACGCTCAATTTCACGCAGAATATGCCATTCTAGCAGTTCAGTAGTTTCCAAAAGTAAACCATTCAAACTGGAATATAATTTAAGAAAAAGTCAGTTCTATGTGAACACCAGATGAAAATCCAGATTTTGAAAATAAAAGTAGTTGAAGCTTACTTTCTTTAAACTGTAGCCAGCATGGAAAATAATGGGAGGCAAAAGGATGTTGAAGAATACTTCTGGGTCAAAAGTTACCTTAAAAAGAGAAAGAGAACATGTTATTGAATAAAATGCCTATGTGGCTATATTTTTTATTGTTTCTCATGACATATTTTTCAAACTATTTTTCTGAAATTATTACTTTGATATCTGCCTCAGGAAACAGATTTTATTGCAAGACATTCTTACATCGCTCTAATTCACAAATGTGTGTTCCACTTTGCAAGATGATTCAGGCAACCATTTACCTTCCCCAACAAAAGTTTCACTTAGCCTTCATTCTGTACATACCAGTAGCAAAATGGTGACTTTTCTTCAGATACTGAGATCACACTTAGTAATGAAACCAGCAGCTGAACAAAATAAATTTGGATTCATATCCTTACTAGGGATATCAGTGAGTAAGTGGCTTTGGATAATCTATCCCTTACATTTAGTTCCTGATCTATAAAAAAAAATAACAGAAGAAGCAAGCCACATCATGACTTGTGAGAAAGAATAAGAAATGAGTATTTAATAGTATGTGTTGCACACACACTGAGATTTTGAGGTTATCTAACAAAGTACTCTAGGTGGTGGGAGGAGGGAATTACTTATCAAACTGCTATAGAAAGATCAATAATCATGTCTAAGGACTACAGAATGCAGAAGAGATGAGTTGTTACCAGTGGTGAAATTCATTTTTTTACTACCGGTTCTATGGGCGTGGCCACAGGATTAAACATCACCAAGCACAGAATTAAACTTCACCAAAGTTACAATGTAATAAGGGGAGAGGCAGTTTCTGTGAGCAAGGCAATAAAGATTAGGCTAGAAACAACTGCCTTATTTGCAGGATTAACCCTGTAAAATTAATTTTTACAGGATTAACCCTGCAAAGTGGGAAAAAAACAAAAGGAGATTTCTTCCAGCTGAATTTCACCTCTGGTTGTTACTATATTTGAACAACACCAGAAACTCCATCCTACTACTAGGAAAGATCACATAGCATTTCACATTTTCAGTTTTGAAAAAAATCTTGTATAAAATGGCACAATTCGGTAAGAAAGGAACCTTAGTCAACAAAAGGCAGCTCTCACTTTTCGCAGTATATCATTCTGTTCCACATTGTGTATTTTTCCAGGGCTTATTTCTCCTTTTAAAGTATATTCAAAGAACTTCCCACTGATGTTGACCAACAGAGTGGAATAAGCCCTGTCTTCTTGAGAACAGCTGAAAGGCTTGTCATGACCACTGGCAGGAGGTATGCCATATCTCAAGATTACTCCAACAATCAGCCCTGAAAGACAAATAGGACCTCGAGTTACATCCTACTGGGGCTATAAAAGCTTTTACCTGTTTTATTTTTAAGAAGGATTTGTCATTGACTGATTAAATTTTTATATTCATTTTCATGTTCTACACAAGGAGGATAGGTATACAGATATTTTTCTCATCATTGTAAATACAACTATAATCACAACATTGTGCAAAGCAAGCTTAATAGGTTCAGTGGGGCATCAATTTAGTCCTTAAACATAATATATTTTTTTTCTAAAATTGGTGGGGACTTATATCCCCTTCTTAGATTCAGCATACTGCAGTTTCTGATGACCCCCCCAAGCCATTCAGAACTTCTAAGAAAAACCCATAAAATGCAAGCATTTGATCCTTAAAATGTCCTATTTTATCTAACTTATGCTTGAGCAATTCACTGGCCAAAGCCCAAAATACACTGAGCAATTAAACATCAATTTAGAAACTGAAATGAATACATTTTGTTTAGCACCCTGGGTTCTGCAGTGATTCCAGAAACCAGCAGGTTGATTTGGCAAGTTGCCAGCCTCAAAATGAATTCCACTTTTTAGTTTTAAAGAAGTATTGTAAAACAGGATTAAATAGCCAGTTTGCTCACTTAAAAATTTCACAGAGCCCTTAGTCTAAGTCCAAATGTATTTGGTTTTGTTATTTTGGACACTAAGCCTCCTCACTAGGTTAAACATTCTGCCAAAGCCCTCCACAGGAAGGGCAAGCAAAACAAATCTCATCATAGCTCTACATTTTGACTTGGATATATTTATACTGATTACAAGAGTGTTCAGTATACTTTCTGAATAATTGATTATAAAACTTGATCACAAAAATGCACCTGCAGAAGAAGCAGATAAAAGCAGAAGAACAGTTAATAGCTAAACCAAAACAATACATTTCTTAGAAAAATATCACAGAACATACAAAACAGGAACAGATTCCTGCACTTGTTTCATTCGCATACAGATACTGCATAAATAGAATTTAAATGTAGAAAAACTGTAACTAGATACAAAATTAATGCCACCACATGCTCATTAGATCCGTGCCCCTCCTGGCTGGTGGTGGCCACCCAGGAGGTGACGGGAGGTTGGTTCCAGGGGATTATTAATGCTTCTTTGAGAGAGGGGTTCTTGCCCGCCGCCTTGAAAGAGGCGGTGGTGAGACCTCTCCTCAAGAAGTTGTCCCTGGACCCAACATTGCTGTCTAATTATCGGCCGGTCTCCAACCTTCGCTTTATGGCGAAGGCTGTTGAGACGGTGGTGGCACGACGGCTTCCTCAGCACCTGGATGAAGCGTTGTATCTTGATCTCCTCCAATCGGGTTTCAGGCCCGGGTACAGCATGGAGACGGCTTTGGTCGCGTTGGTGGATGATCTCTGGAAGGCACAGGACAGGGATTATTCCTCTGTCCTGGTCTTATTAGATCTCTTGGTGGCTTTTGATACTGTTGACCACAGTATCCTGTTGCAGCGATTTGGGGGGTTGGGAGTGGGAGGCACCGTATTACAGTGGTTCTCCTCCTTCCTCTCCGACTATTCGCAATTTGTGTTGGCAGGGGGGCAGAGATCGGCCTCAAGGCCCTTAATATGTGGGGTGCCTCAGGGGTCGGTTCTCTCACCTCTGCTGTTTAACATCTATATGAAGCCGCTGGGTGAGATCATCCATGGCTTTGGGATGGATTTCCATCAGTACGCTGACGATACTCAGCTGTACATTTCCACCCCAGGCCACCCCAACGAAGCCGTTGAAGTGATGGGCCGGTGCCTGGAGGCCATGCGGAGTTGGATGGGTCTAAACAGGCTCCAGCTCAACCCGGCCAAAACTACAAGTACACTCAGGACCACAAGAACCATGACTGCATCTAACTCCCACCTTCCCAACTACCCTTAACTATCCCCCGCGGAGGGGGCTCGCAATCTGGGTGTCCTCCTGGATGTACGGCTGTCGTTGAAAGATCAGATCGCAGCCGTCTCCAGGGGGCTTTTTATCAGGTCCGTAGGATCTTCCAGTTGCGGTCCTTTCTGGATCAGGGCGCTCTTCGCACAGTCACTTCCGCCCTTGTGACCTCTCGCCTAGATTATGCCAATGCTCTCTACATGGGGCTCCCCTTGAAGAGCATCCGGAGGCTGCAATTGGTGCAGAGTGCGGCCGCGCAGGTGATCTTGGGGGCTCCTCGGAGCTCCCATATTACACCTTTCCTGCGTGAGCTGCACTGGCTCCCTGTGGCCTTTCGGGTGTGATTCAAGGTGCTGGTTCTTACCTTTAAAGTGCCCCATGGCTTGGGACCCAGGTACTTATGGGACCGCCTGTTGCCACCATCTGCCTCCAGCCAACCTGTGCGTTCCCACAGGGAGGGCCTCCTCGGGGTTCCACTGTCTGGACAGTGTCGTCTGACAGCCCCGAGGGTTCGAGCCTTCTCTGTGGGTGCACCCTCCCTCTGGAACGAATTGCCCCTGGAGATCCGGACCATCACGGACCTACGGACCTTCCAGCGTGCATTAAAAACCTACTTGTTTCAACAGGCCAGTCTGGCCTATACTCAGTGAGGGTTTTAAATTGTTTTAAATTAGTTTTTAAACTTTAAATTTTAATTGTTAAAATTTTTAACTGTTTTTATTTGAATTGGTTTCAATTCGATTGATCAGCCACTGTACTTATTTAAATTTAAATTTGGTTTTAAATTGTTACATATCTGTGTTTTAATAGGCTGTATACCACCTCGAGTCCTTCAGGAGGGAGGTGGTATAGAAATCAAATAAACATAAACATTAGCAAATCTGGGTGATACATTCTAGGAGATACTTTAATACTTCCAATAACAGAAGATCAAGAACAGCAAAAAAGTCAGTTTCTACTGAAAATAAAATATATCTAAATACATTTGATCAAAGTCTAGTTTCTATGTCATAAAGCTTGACATAACATTTTTCACAAGGAACATATTTCATGTAATATAGATTACCAGCAGGTAGAGATAGATGAAATTTGTTTCCTTAACATCCTACATCTGAGTGTCTCAAAAGATAAGAGTTAGAGCTGATCTGTTTTTATTGTATTTGCTATTTGTGTATTTAATTTCACTCTGTACTATAAATTGCCTAATTTTTTTTGTTCTGAAGTAGCCTATAAGCAGTATTCCAAAGGGAGATCCATAAACCTGTTATTCCAAAAAAAGGGGAAAATATAAGCATTCTAATTATGGCATAAACTTTTATTGATAAATTGTTGACGTGAGCTCTTGAAAAATAACTGTACCATATATCAGACCTGTAGTCTGGAGATAATGAAAAGCTAAGATTTGTTAAAAAAAACAACCTCAAAATTCTCAACACTTTAATCACACTACAAATTTTCATGATAATTTAAGCAAAATAGTTCAAAAGTACCAGATAAATGATATTATCAGATATATCTTAAAAGTATTTATTACATTTGGATATCTAGTGCAGTACCACTGATAGAGAAAAGAAACAGAAGTTCCAAAGGAAATCTCATAACTAATATGAAAAATTAGCATTAACCAATATAGAACAACCCAATATGGATTATATGTTCCATAAACCATGGTTGATAAGGGAACATAGTATTCTAACAGTATAAAACACTAGCCTGGTCAAGAGAAAGCATGAGTTTGGATCACAAGGCTATTTATTCTAGTGCAGTTTTGAGATCAGAAATATTAACTAGAGAGCAATCTCATTTATGCTTTTCAAAAGAGTGCCTGTTAAAAAAGATAACACCCATTCAATAATTTGACATGAGCTTTGGTTTACCTTTATAAAATTCAAAACACTCATCTTAGAAATTTATATTTGTAAGAAAGATTATTTCTAAATCAGGTGAATTTAAAAATGCATAATCTAAATGGATTCAAAGAAAGTCAGTGGAAAGCTTGCATTTTCCTTGCATGCTATGTTTTCTAAAAAGGTAACACCTCAACAATCCAATGTGCAGACAACCTTTTTAAGCATGGTTGGGAAAATGCATTGCGACCCTGCTCTATTTTCTTGCTAAACTGCTCACATGAATTAGCAGCAAACATAAATCCAGAAAAAACGCTGCCTCTAAAAATAAAACCTAGGTAGAATAATTAGTGCATCTAATGAGTGGATAATAGCTTTTAAACTATAAGCTGGAGAACAAGAAAATATTTGCCTTACTTTTTTTTAAGCCAAAGTACTTAATTCTAAAAAAAAAATAAAAATCCTGAGCCTCAGATGGATATTTAGAATCTGGAATTTTTCTGTAGTTATTGATGGCTTGCTGAAGCTAAGAATTTGAGCAGTATGAGAAAAATGGTGCTAATCCTTAAGGCTGCGGTTATGAATGACTGAAGTGTGGAAGGCTGAAAGTTAGAATCTGCATAGAAGCTCACTTCTCTGTGGAATAATGGAACTCTACCTAGTCTGACCCCATTTCGTCATATTGGCAAGCATTCTTAAGGCAATCAACTGCCACCGTAACAGGCCACTTTAATTGCACACTTCCAACATGTGGGCTAGGTTTCTTGGTTAAATTTTCAAGGCCTGCTTTCATAGGTGTTTCAGCAGAACTGTGATTACATAATAAAGAACAAAGGAGTCTCAGCCAATCAAGCTCCCACTGGGAAACTCTATATATAGTGACAGCAGCCAGTCCTCTGATGGCATTGGGTGGGCTTTATCAGGATGACAGTATTAGCCCAGCATGTTTCTGCAGACCCATTCACTTTCAGAAATGAACAATGGAAGAGAAAGAATATCCTTTTGTAATTTTTGCTTCCAAACCCAACCAGCGCTTGAAAAGATAACATGTTATCTCAGCAGCACCTGAGGCTTTTTTCTGCTGAATTGACAGAAGAGATTGGCTTCTACACATAACCTGACAGGTTTGTTCCAATTCATTGCGTCTCCCGTCCAACCGGTCTTTTTGTTTTTATTTGGTCTTCAAAATATGGGAGCAGAGGTAGGTAGGAAAAGTAAATGACAAGGACAACAGGATGATGCAATGCACAAAGGGAATTAATCTTTCCATTAGCTTGAGATCCCTGCTTGTACTAAAGTAAACAAACCAATCAATAAGGACCTTGTTTCATTCTAAAAAACTTTTTTTTTTAAAAAGCACATCTAAAAAAACGGGTAATGTAAAAAAAAACAATGAACTATAAGGATTATCTCCAAAGAAAAATTGGGAATATATTTCTACAGGTTTTATTAAATAACAGCTGTCTTATAAAACTAATGTCCCAAGTAAAAGAAGTAGAGAAAAAGGGCAGCAGTTATTTATGATGTTGTATTTTTATCCCATTTTTCTTCTAGAGCAGACATGGGCAAACTACGGCCCGCGGGCCACATCCGGCCCGTTGGACTTTTTAATCCGGCCCGCCAAACTAGTTCTGGTGCAGACTGGGGAGTTCTGCCCTCACTGACGCCTCTCTCGGCAGCATATCCCTAGCACCGCCTGCGGGCGCAGGGACACAACACTGATCCGGCTTCCACGTCCCAGAGCCCTCCCGAAATGTCCCGCACATGCGAACAGCAAGCCCTCCCACCGGGGATGGTCTCACCTGGGTAATTCCTGCCTTCTCTTCTCTAGTTGATGTGGAGCATTCGCACGTCCGGTTTCTGGGCAACCTGGTGTTAAACCTGTGGGACTGTGGCAGGTAATTATCCTCCCTGCCCTTTCCGGGAGGAGGATGCTGAGGGCCCAGGAGAGCACAGCTAAGGACTCCAGAGGGGTCCTTCGGCCGGGACCCTCAGCAGGTACATCAGAGCGGAAGCAGCTCTCTTACCTGGAAATAGGGAAGGAATCCCAACTGCCCAGGAGTGTGTGTCCCCCCCCCCTGCTCTGGCCCGGTCCCTCTGTCAAATTTTAGAAACCATTGTGGCCCGCGAGTCAAAAAGTTTGCTCACCCCTGTTCTAGAGGCTCAAAGTGACACACAAGGATTCATCTTTGTAGTTTGTAAGTTATTGTTGATGAGAAAGAAGATAGTGACCAGCCCTCTGAATTTCATGGCTGAATGGCTTTAAAATTGTTTTTCTTTCTTTCCAGTAGTCTAACACACTAGTCACAATGGCAAAATTCTGAAAGACCTAAGTCAGGGAATTTATGCATTGCTTATCTATTATCTAACAGGTGCCTGGTGCAAGCCATTGTGATGTCATCACCTTACAAATGATGTAAACTCTGTAATTTGTACATATTACATAATCCATATCATTTGTGATGTCACTCCCACTTGCAGAGGTTGACATTTGGTACCACCTTTAAGTTTCACTTAGCCATCTTTACAATACTGTATATCATGCTCTTAAACCCACTTTCCTTTTCTACCAAAGTGAAAAACTTCCCTTTCCATAAGATGCCTAATTAAATCAAAGGGAGATGTAAAGATGATGTCATTAAAAAGGGATCCCTTGAGTCAATCCATTTAAATTCCAGTTAAAATGGACTCACTAATGCAGGGGTCTCCAATCTTGGCAACTTTAAGACTGGTGGACTTCAACTCCCAGAATTCCTCAGCCAGCAAAGTCCACCAGTCTTAAAAGTTTCCAAGGTTGGGGGCCCCTGCACTAATGCACAGGGTTAAACTAATTAACTTGTGTCATGGGTTAAAATTAACTTGTATCATGGGTTAAAATGGTCAGTTCACTTATCTTGCATATGATCTATTCAAAGCAAAATGGCTGGAAAAGACCCTATAGCTGAAAAAACAGAGCACTTGCTACAAAGACCAGGCAATACACCTCATAACCTCCAAACATTATTGATGCCTTTATAACCATATGAGAAAGAGCAAATGATGTAATATAGATAGCCTTGTTCCATATTTCCCAAATTGTATTTTCCCCTTTAATTAGGTGGGATTGTGTGCTGTCAGAATTAAATGAGATTTGACTGGTTTGATAACTGCTTTGACATAAACCTGTTATCAGAACAGAACCATTTATCTTTAGTCAAGGAGAAATCATGTTCCTTCAATATACTAAAGGTGTAATTTTCCTAATGACACTTATTTCCACTGGAATCCCACATTTTTTTGAAGTATTCACAATCAGTGGATACAATAAATATTTGCTTTTCTAGTTTTTTAAACATTTTTTCTTTTTTTTTTCTCAACTGCCTAAAAATAAACTTCAGGTGAGACCTGAGATTATTCCAAAACTAGAAAATAATTATTGCTAGTAGTATTGTTGTACCTATGCAGAAGCAAAACCTAATACATGTCTAGAGTGATTATCTAGGCTTCCTTGAACATTTTAATTGGGATATAAATTTATTAATGAGAAGGGCTCAAGAGCCTGAACATTCTTAAAATATAATACAAAATGTTCTAGGGCAAAAGAGTATGATCACAGTAGAGGTGAAATTCAGCCGGTTGGCACCGGTTCTATAGAACCAGTTATCAGAAGAAATAGCCTTTTGTTTTTTTCCCTTTGCAGGGTTAATCCTGTAAAGATTAATTTTACAGAGTTAATCCTGCAAATAAGGCAGTTGTTTCTAGCCTAATCTTTATTGCCTTGCTCACAGAAATTGCCTCTCCCCTTATTACATTGTAAGTTTGGTGAAGTTTAATTCTGTGCTTGGTGATGTTTAATCCTGTGGCCACTCCCACAGAACAGGTAGTAAAAAAAATTGAATTTCACCACTGGATCACAGGTTCAATAAACCCTCATTCTTTCAATAATATCACTGATATATTCTGTAGATGTCCAGCATTATGAAGAGAGTTTGGCATATAACAAGGTCTTCAAGTGTATATTGGAACAGTAAAAATGCACGTGCATCAACAAATACCCAAATCACATATATTTATTGTCAGTTTTAATTACCAATGACTTTCTAAATAAAAATGCAAATAAACTTTGTTAAAAAAGTAAACACCATGGAGAACTAGCTTGTAGTAATTGTTAAAGGCCTTAAAATAGGAACTAGGTAGTTATGACTTCTAGTTCTGCTTTAGGCACAAATCCCAGTCTCAGCTAGATAAGGGACTGAATTCACACATTGCATTAGTCATAAAATGGTTAGTTTTGTTTTACATTGTACAAAAAGCAGCCAATTACATGCTGACTAATGTAATTGATTTCTAATCAATTTTCAGGAAAGATCTAAGGTGCAGATAGTCCTTATGACCAAAATGGAACCAGAATTTCCATTGTTGAGAGTGTAAGTCAAAGTCATTGGTTTTACAATAATTTTACAGTAGTAGTTAAGGAAATCACATGGTTGTTATGTGTATCCAGCTTTCCCATGGTTTTTTTTTTTGTCGGAAATCAACAAAAATTGCAAATTGTGATCATGTGACCATAAATGCTGCAATCACTTGTAAATGTGAGCTGGTTGCCAAATGCTGGACTGTGTTCAACTGACCATGAGGGTGGGTGCGACAATCATAACTGACAGTATGGTTGTAAGCAATGGTGGGATTCAAATAATTTAACAACTGGTTCTCTGCCCTAATGACCAACTAAACCAGCAGTTCTCTGAACTGCTTGGAAAATTAACAACCAGTTCTAGCGAATAGGTGCGAACTGGTTGAATCTCATCTCTGGTCACTTTTTCAGAGTTTGTTATAACTTTGAACCATTGTTAACAATTTGTAAGTTGAGGACTACTTGTGGCTGGCATAGCATCAAGTCAGAGTAGAAAATTTTCAACTAATTAAATTATTTTGTTCCTATATGTGTAATTTATCATTGTCAAATTCATCACAATGTTGATACAGGTTTTAAATTAATACATCACAATGCAAACATTTTTGCATTTATAAATACAGCATTTATAAAAAGATCAGATATTTAGATGTATTTCAGTATTTTCAAGAGTAGGATCTAGTACCAAAGCTGGCTCTAATCTTAGTATTTTATTTTTAAAAAGTAATGAAACTTGGAATTTGCTATCCATAGTGTCAGCTGTAATTTGAACTTTACTCCTGGTTTGCTCTAAAACTTGGAGCAACTCATTTTGCTCCCTGTCAACGTTCATCTCTCTACAGCAACCTTCCTTTGAGATGGGTTAGAAAACCCATCAATGATTCATCCAATATCAAACAGGAGTCTTCTGTTAGCCTGGAGATTAAATCTGATATATCACGTTTCAAACATTTAAATGATACCTGTCTTTACTGCAGACAGAACAAACAAATAAACCTGAAGAGGGATCTTGTTCTCTTGACGGTATTCTAATGCAAACAGCAAGTAAGACAGATGAAAGAATAGTTAGGCTTTCTCTTTCTTCAAAAGCATGCATTTTAATTGCACGAATTGAATCAATAGCACATCCATTTATTTAAGTATTTTTAGAAAAGAAATAGTTATCTTACAAAGCTCAATTTTATAATAGAGAAAAAAAGCCACAGAACAAGTATTTTTTAATCTAATCTGAATCAAAGCACTGTAGAATTTGGTTAATATTATTTATACTACCATTTGATATTATTTATACCACTTTCCTTTGGTTTGTCTTTATATTTGGCAATCAGACTTCTATATCCTCAGAGAATGAAAAACCCTAATATGTTGTTGCTATTATGTAGAATTGGGCAAGTTAGCTCTATGTTGGAAATACTTAATAGGTAAGTATATATATAATACTCACCTTTGTTCCCCATTATAAGGAATAAGTTAATTCCACATAGTACTTTATCTGAAGAAAACTACAAGCATATCTTTATGACTCAAGTACAGAATAATGTATCAATTTCAATTTAAAATTTATTGGTCACATACACAGTCATACATGGTACGATATGCAGTGAAATGCTTACGTAACCGCGGATAAGTTAAGGTAGGAAGGGAGGGTGGGGGTTAGAAAAATAGTTAAGGGTAGTTGGGAAGGTGGGAGTT
>JAEANM010004886.1:0-20222 GCA_017656035.1 Myanophis thanlyinensis
AATTAAAAATATGAACAATTAATTTAGTTTAAATTAGTTCACTTTAAAATAGAATTAAATTTGAATTAAAACCCCAGATATCTGGCCAGGCCAGCTAGTTGAAATAAATAGGTCTTCAGGCCAGGCCAGCTAGTTGAAATAAATGGGTCTAGTATAAACACTACTCTGACCAATAACTTGATAACAAATTTGGTCCAGTATAATTTTCAGAATGTTATCCTGGTGATGGACAGATGGACAGAACCCTAATCCCACATTCTACTGAGAAAAGAAAATTGAATTTCACTATCATGATAAAAATTACGATTATCCTATTATCTGAAAGCCTATGTGTATTTATTTGTTTTTGTTTTTAAGGAATTATAGAAACACAGCTTTCAAATAGAAATGTGATAGAGTTAGACTTTGGGTGGTTTATAGTGAATAGATTTATACTCTAATTTGCATGGCATGCCTTCAAGTCAGATTTGATTCCTGATGACTACCTGATCTAGTCCATGCAGTTTTCTTGGCAAGATTCTTCAGAAGTGCTTTGCTTGTATTGTCTCCTTTCTAGTGCTCAGAAAGAATGATTGTCTTAAGATTATCCAGATGACTTTGTGCCTAAGGTAGGAGAAGAACTCCCAATTTACTGATTTCTAGCCTGATGCCTTAATCACTACATAAAACTGGCTCAAATTTGTGGTAGCCTGATATACTGAGTTGCCTAGATTGACTGATAAATTCAGGTACCTTGTAGCATCTGCATTGTTGTGACATATTTAACAGCACAATGGCAATAGCCTTCCCTACACAGTCTAACTGATATTAAAATTTGAGAACTTTCAACTTTCAGAAATTGCCACCCACCACACCCATTGCTATGAATTCTGGAAGTTCTGGAGGGCACCAAACTGGAAATGGCTGATTTAATTGAAATCGGTTTCAATCAATTAAGCATCAAGTTTCAATCATATAGACCACAAATTAATTGTCATGGGGATGTTGCATCTTTTGTAGGGGTAGTTGTAGTTATAACATATATGCAACTTTAAACCATTCCTGTATGAGTTCCCACGCCTTTGCAAACAGAATGTGAAAATAATTTTCCTCTTACATTGTTATTCTCCATTAAGTGATCTTGAAGGTAATACTGGTTCCAAAACCTATTAAACCTCAAAACATGACATATAAATTGCCCAGTATATGTGAACTGAAACTTAGTTAAATTTCATGAATTGTGTATTTCCATATATTTTTTGATATAGTTTTCCATTAATAAATGATAACTTGTATATTTAGAGAAGGTATGCACAGGAAAACTGTTTGTGAAAATGGTACTAGAAAGTAGTTTTATTTTTTATGAACTTGTAACTGCAATACAGTGAACAAAACAATCAATACAATAACATATCACAATAACTATAGCATCTTATAAAACAAGGAACCTGTAAACTAAATGATCCATAAAGTAGAATAGTATTAACTTCTATGTATTCAAAGTAGGAGGTAAGAAATTAATTTATTCTAAAGAAATTTCACCAAGATTTGTAAAAAGAAAAAGAAAAAAAAGCATAATTTGTGCCTTTTCCTTTAAGAATTCCAATTCCAAGCATAAAATTGATAGGAGACTAATGTAAGTAGAACCAAGTGAGAAGAAAAGCTCTAAAGTGTGATACTTTATGAGGGTTAAATTAATAGTAATGTGTCTATGTTTATTTTTAATAGGGATAGTTTAATAAGTGAAACAGAAAAATAGGCCTTGAAATTAGCTTTTTCTCCCACACTGCCATGCAATCAGCATTTGCTATAAACTTTTGCTAATAGACCAGCTTTAATATATTGTCTCTTCCCCTGGATCCTAACAATTATTTCCACTTCAAACAGATGTCTACAAAGACATTCCTTCAATCTGGGGGAAAGGTAGACGTTCTATAGCACCAACTCTGGATTATACGAGGATTGGGTAAATTGGCAAGATTCCATTTTGCAATTGTCTCTTGGCGACTTGTGAGATTGACATATTGAAGCAAAATTTCTTTCCTGTGCTTCTGGACACTGCTTAATCAGTGTGTCAAATTTTGAGTATTGCAATACAGCACTATCTGAGCTGAAAGTAATACTAAGTTTAAGGAAACCCCTGTGAATAATCCATATGTATCTCCATAAATTGTAATCAAGAGTTTTCCTGTTGAGGCCTGGGTTTTGAAATCTCCCTCTCCTGACATGCTAAGGTTATTGATGATATTCCATGGACTGATATTTTATTTCTGAGTAATAAGGATAAAATCCATGTTTCTTCAGCTGCCAATACACTATAAAGAAATTACTCACTTATATTAGCAGAGGATGAAAAACAATTGCTGGCAATTTTCAGTTCACGATGCTTTCTGCCCTGCATCAGCAGGCAAGGAGCCATCTCCCACAAATCTTCCATTATTTAAGAATATCAATATAATCCATATGTTGCTGTGAAATACTCAGTTTGGCAACAAGTTTCATATAGGTGATCTATCAATTTGTCCATTATCAGTTCATTAACATTTCTCTTGTGAAACGTGTTAGTTGTTGTCACAAGGCATTTACTTCCTTCTTGATCATACCCATCAGTTCTTCCCAGCCCATCTTTACATTTTCTTTACATTTTTCAGTCTAGCAATGCACATTATTCATGTCTACACAGTTATCACCATAACCAATTTGCATTTTTCAATAAATTTCAAAAAGGGGAATTCCTTTGGTAATCAAAAATTAAATCATTGGACATTGCTTAAAGTGCACTAATGATTCACTGCAGGTTCCCATTTTGTGGACAATAGCAACTCAACCTTTCCTTACAATAACTTTCCAAGTTAAAGAACACATGCTAAGGAACACATCAGAACTATTAGTGTTTCAGTATCTTTTGGCACTTTATAACATTGGAGGATTTACTTTTCATTCATCCTCATAGTATACAGTAGAATCAAATAACTTTGGCCTGAATATCAGGCCAAGCACACAGGAATGTGAGCCATCAGTATGTCTTTCAAAAATCTGGGTTTGCCCATATGGGGATACAATGTGTCAACTCCATTAATCTATACTGGCATCTAAATAAATAAACTCTGAATAAGTCTAGAATAGCTCTAACAGCAACATATATTACAAAAATCAAAGGACTGAGTGAGGTCTCATGTAACCTGACCAATAGGCTGATACAGTAATCCAAGCACAACACATCCAGGCACGAATCAAGAGTTTGACTATACAGTAATTAGAATCGGTGAATTCTGCAACATTTGCTAAATAGAAATAGCAGATTTTAACAGGGGTATTTTTGTATGTGAAATTTATTTTTATTCCACTATGGCTTTTAAGTTCTTTACAACTGGGGAGATCAAAAACAAATGGTCTGAAAACTTAAATGTGATAAACTGGAAGGAAAGGGAAGAGATGATCAGGATAAAACACAATAATTTTTGTGTTACTCTCATTTAATTTTGAAGTAGTGGAAACACAACTAATCTGAAATCCTGCCTAGCCCACCCTGAGGAAACAGATAAACTTCCATCATTAAATAACCCAGTTTTCTAAGACTAGCAAAGCATATCAAAACATTGGTCATGGATTAAGCAAAATGAAAAGAGAACCAATTTCTTATGAGATTACAGGGGTTTCAACCATGAGCATTTTTATCCACCTATCAAGTTCTTCCCAAGGACCTGGATGGACAGATGTTGTTGTTTCATGGCATTAAATGTATCATCACAGGAAATAAGCTGTTCCAAATAAAGCTACCTATTGCAAGTGATTTTGTCAGTGTCACATCAACCTATTTTCCTTGGTAAGTAGAGTCAGTTAACACTGCTGTATAGATCAAGGGCATGACTCATTGTCATTATTTTTCTGGTCATCCTGTCCAGGACTTTTACTTCTGCTGTAGTCCAATCCGCTATCTAGCTATGTAGTTAATGATCAGAATTGCCTAGGTATTCATTGCCTTGATGGCATTTCCTCCATTGAGTTTGGATTTTAAATCTCAAGATGTATTCACTTCTGGTCCGGTTCCAGTTTCTGTCAAACCCAGTCATGGGAACAGGCTGCTCTGTCTCCCCACTGGTCTCCCCCTGCCTGTGGGCTCCATAGGGAGCCTAAAGCCTCTTTGGAGGAGCAGCGAAGCTACAAGGGGCACCTGGAGCAGTCAGTGAGAAATCACAATTCCCCCTGAGGATCCCTGGGCTGAAAGTCCCCTCAGCCACAACAGGATGAAAAGGTGGTCAGAAATGGTTGCCATGAAGACAGAGACTATTACCAAGCCAACCAACATCAAAGACTGGTGCAGGAGAAGTGAAGCAAAGGGAGTGAGCAGCCACAGAACTGGGTGAGAGCTAGAATATTTTTTTTCCTGAATTTTACCCTGAAAGACTACCTTTAAAGAAAAATTTCCAAAATTACTCATATGAGATTTAGCGGCGAAAGAACTGGGGGGGAAAAAAGCTGAAAATTGAAGCAGAAGCTGAAGAGGAAAGAAATGTAAGAGGATGATTTTGAATATGTACTTGCACTAACATATGTAAAATGAGATATAATGATAAATAGAATGAACTAGGGACACTTATAAAATGAATATGAGCATATATAATGTTAATACATATGATTGTAATAGAAGTCAAGGGATGGAAAAATGGCTAATATAAGAAATGTGGAAAGTAAGAATACCAAGTTTGTATTGACATGTAAACACAAAAAGAGGAATGATATAAAGACAATATAGTAATAATTAGGGAAAGATGTATTATTATTATTATTATTATTATTATTGTTGTTGTTATTGTTATAACTAATAGAATATCGTAAAAGATTAGAGATGAATAGAGAATTTCATAATAGGACTTGTTCAATGTCGAAATGTGGATTTTTGTATACTTAAAAGGGATGAGTATATTTAAGATGAGCATTGGTAATAGAAATAAGAATAATAATAGTATAGAGGAGGATTAATATGAAATTGTTTGTACCAGAATGATTAATAGTATGTGATATAATTAATGTATTAAAAGATGCCCAGATACAATGATGTACACACAGATAAATTAGGGTTAAAAAATTAAAAAATAAAAATTGTTACAAAAAAAGATGTATTCACTTCTAATCTTCTTGACTTGGTTAGCCATTTCAAAGTAAATCAGTAATTGGCTTCTAGTTGCCTGGTGCTAAAGTTTTTGCTGGATCTTTCACATCAGGTAGATTTTGCCATGGGTTAACTAACCTTCAATTTCAACTAATCTTGCACTAATCTTGTTAAATTGCTTGGCAATGAGTGGGTGTAGATCAGGATATCAAGATCATATCCTATTTTGCTGGACTTGATTTGTAAGCACCTTTCCTTCCAGTAGTTCTTCAGTTGCTATCCCTGGATGCTCAAGCAACCACCCTAAGTCCTGTAAGCTCATTTACCACCAAATGTCCAGGAATTCCAACACCTAGTGAGATTCTTATTGACTCAGGTGATGATTAATCTAATATGGACTTCTGTAAATTACATCTCACCATATTGTTTAAGGAAGAGACACTCTTCATCTGGCAGTTCTGATGAGACCTGTCCAGTATGTTTCAACCACTGCCATAGCTTTCATCTTCCTCAGAGTACACATGCTCCACAACCATGTCAAAGTAATGTCTCACTGGGGAATTATTTTTATTTTTGGAGCATGTGTTGCTTTATCATCACACAGTGACTTAGTCTCCAAAAGCTCCTTCAGTAATTGCTCCACTTAACCACTGATCTGAATCCACCATCAGTAATTGTTTTGCATTTTTTACACTCAGTCTCAATAACATTCTGTGAAATATTTATTCTGCTCGCAGCAAAGCTGTTTATTTCCCCTTTGAATGTCACTAAAGCAACATTTCCATAGGATGTTGTGACTTATGGAAACTGAAGTTCAACATTCCATGGGATTTTTTTTAATAGGTTTTTGATAGAATATTTTTGAACAAAAGAAGTACAAAATGAATAGCCATCCCAAAGATTGCCACATTTTGCTTGAAACAAAATAAGGACATTTAGAAATTCATGTTTATGCAAAAGTGGACCTTTCAAAAGAAGTTTTTATTAACACTATATATAGTGTTGCCCCTATGGGTAGTATCTGTCTTCTTCAATCACGGGTCTTCTATCAGATAACTGGGTCTTCATGGATTTTGCTAGCTGCTCCTAGCATATGACACTTCTGCTGTTTTTTCTGGGAATTGTTGGAGCTACTGTCCTAGCTTAGGTGTCACAGCCGCAAGTGTTTCTTCCACAACTAAGATCATTTTGGACTTAACTTTCCACCTCCTCTCTAGTTCCTCCTTCAGGCCCTGGTACTTCTCCAGCTTTTCATACTCTTTCTACTTGATGTGGCTGTCACTTGACTCTATACATCTGGAGTTGCATGTCATCTAGAGAAGCCATTTACACTATTGCTTTCCTTCTGAAGAGATTTTCAGAGTAGTATATTGGGACATGATTATGGGGTGTCTACCTCATAATGCTCTGTGGTTCCCCTCAGGGAGAACATTTAAAGATAGCCAGCTGTGTGGAGGCAGGAAAGTGAATTTGTGGCACTACTGCTTCTCATTGGGAGAGGCACTAAGAAAGGGAGTTAAGATACTCCCTGGGGCCACCCCATCATTTCTTTCAGTTGAGTTACATTAAAGTAGCAAATAACTGAACCTTTCAATAAAGCAAGCCATTTCCGCCGAGGATATTTCTGACTTTAGTTCCTCTAAAATGGGTTAGTGGGCTGGCCTCCAACTGAACAGTTGGATAATTGATCTAGCAATCATTAGAAAATCTTTGGCCATATTTCAGAATCCCATAAATGACATAATATATCTATATCATTTTGATCTCGATATGGGACTAAAATTTGTATTTACTATTACTATCACTTGTAGTTCACTAAAAATAATCTGCTATTTTCTGTTGATCATTATATTCTTCATTATATGGATTTCTTATTTTACTCTTCTTCCCATATTGATTGCAAGGTTTTCATTTTTTTAAAGGCATGTGACAGAAGTAACTTTGTAATTATTCCTTAAGCACTGTAGTGGAAATTAATATCTAGGCAAGCAAATCACAAGCCACATGTTTCCTTCACATATCAAATTCACAAAATAGACTTTTTGAAATAAAAGGGAGCAGAAAATATGAGGAAAAATATAGAAGTTTGAATTTTGAAATGTTTGAATAATAAAGTTTTTGTTTATTATTATTATTTATTTTTTAAAAAACATACATACGTATATATATACACAAACACAACATAGAATCATCTTTCGATGGAAATATAAAGTTTTTTTCTTTGTTTTGAAACTGGTATAAGTTCAGGATCACAATCCCATCAGTGAAATTCACAATATAATGGCAATGTCTTATTCTTAACAAAATAACCACCTGTAGTAGAAAACTCAGAAATGCCAAATTAAATTAAAAGGCTTTATAATGTCATTTATTTTATGTGAGAAGTGTCTCTTGCTGCATGAACTTTTAAAAAGTTTGGATTAGTGTATCAGAAGTAGTTTATCTACTCTTTTGGTTACATGGACTGCTGTTTGGTGAAGGAGAAATGAGGCTTGGCTCCAGATATCAATTCTCTTAACATTCAGTAAATGGCATAAGTGCTAAACATCAGTGTAACATTAAGACAGCATAAGAAATAGAAATTCTCTTTGATGGATATTTACCTGAGGTGAAACCATCATGGCAATATGTAGAAAAGCAAGGAAGGAAGATTAGTGGCTAATATATTCACAGCACGAATGTCTAAAGATGTCCCAAAACATTTGCCTTCTGGAAATGAATGAGAGGTGTTACTAAAAATGTGTGGAAATCCACAGTGAAATGCCAATAATCTGTACAAGTTTCTTTTAACTTCCCGCAACATTCATAGGAATGTTTGATCAGAGTAGGATTTTCCAGTTCAAACCATATTTTATTTTAGGAATAAAAGCCTATCTAAATGCACAATTGCACAAGAGATATTTGGAATGATATGCAAATTTATTTGGGCTTCTGTTGAAATTCTTGCAGTTGATTCTGCTGCAGACCCAACTAGAAGGAATACAGAAGGAAAACAAATTATTGGTTGTTTTTTTTTAAAGGCAGCATCTCCATTCCAGAGTAAAACTCTGGCATTGAGTTTGGGAAAGATTGATACTACCTTAATACTCTTTTAAGTGAAATAATAATTGTGCTTGTTTGCTCTGATGTCATTCTCCTCCCCGCCACTACTTCCTTGTCACTGCTATCTCTCACAACTGCTTCCTTTTTTTCCTCTTCACAATGGCTCCCAACTCTATCAATTCACTGTTGTCGTGCCTCCTACCTCCTCCTCCATATCATCACTGCTGCTATTGCCAATCCTTGAGAGCCTAGAACCAGCCAGATTAGATAGGAAGTGTGCTGGACATCTGATTGCTTATTTTCCCTGCCTAATAGTAATTTGATCAAATCTGTCACTGCCTTGTGTGTGCACAACCAATGAGAGCATTTTAAACTCCTTGGAGAAATTACAAATCCAGAAGATGCAAATTTCATTAATCATTAAGTGGAAAGCTAGTGGCTATGTCAAGGAAGCAGATTTATTTATGATGCCTAGGATTTAGATACACAAATAGTGGTAAATTGCTGTGCCCTTGGGGTGTGAAAGAGATGATGGATAACCACTAGATGCCTGCAAAGTGTTAGTTTTCTGGATCATTAGTTGCCATCTGGTGGTCACCCCAGATAATACAATACTTACTGTCTACTCACCTGTAGCTATTGCTTACAGTTCTGCCCCCAACCATACATAGGTTTATTTGTGGACATGTACTAGACCTCTAGCAAACTAAGATCATGTTTGTTTGTTTTATGACAGAAGGCCTGATCTCCTTGGTTTAATGATGATATTTAATGATAATATTCTTGTTAACAGACAGATAAGAAATTAGGATTAAGTGAGCAGTAATATGGTTTAAGATATGATAACTTTCCAGGTTACTAAAATGACTCTAGAAGATCCATGTAAATGGTTCCTAACAAAAAGCTAAAAATAAATAAATCAACAATTGCAGTGGTGCTCAGTGGTGAAATTTAGCCTGGATGAACCAGTTCTAACGAACCAATAGCGGACGTTCAAGTTTGGCCCTGCCCATCCGCCCCTGCCCTTTGTTATTCCATATCCCCTTAGGTTTTTTTCTGTTTTACTTACCTAAATTGCCCGGAACAGCTGTTTTGTGGCTCTCTGCAGCCTTCCCAATCACCTGGGCTGCATCTGGAATGGAAAAACTTTATTTTTAGATGCCCCACAGCAGCGCAGTTGGTGCATGCGTGAAGCAAATTGGTAGTAAAACCAGTTGAATTTCACCACTGCATTAGCTCTAATGTGTGTGTGTGGAGGGGGGGGGTGTTGTTTAATAGTTTCATAACTATTTTTAAAAGGGAAACGCTGCTAATAACAGTATACAAAAACAAATTAAATGATAAATAGCAATCAATCTTTCAATTATGAAATTGTAATACAAGCATAGAAAAAAAATCAGAAAAAAAATCTATAATATAAAGTACCTAAATCACATATTAATTTAATTATTTAATAAGATATACAATTGTGCAAAAATAAAAGTCTATTCTTATAAATATTACCCAATATCTTCATCTTTCCTGTGAGATACAATCTGTGAGGGCCTGACCAGGAAACAGTGAATAGAGTCAGAAGAATTGATTACATTTAATCTAGCTTGCCTGCCTTTTGGTAGGATGATTGCTGGCTAAAGGGATTCAGTGCATGCCTAAGGAATGCCTGAAGGCCACAGAAAATAATAATCTTTTCTTCTCCTATTTTAGTTGATGTAATCTGTGTCTATGAAGAAGCAGCAAGCCAAGAAGAGAAAAGGAAGGAGGGTGGAAGGAAAAGAGTGGGGAAATGAGAGAGGGAGGGAGAGATATGAGGTTTAACCACTGTGAAAGGGTTCTATGGAGCTAGCTGCCTTCTAGAGAATGTTTTAGGAAATAATTTTGCATAACACCCTAATCAACAGATTCTCAGATTCTGTGATTCCCCAGATATTTAAGACTGATGCTAAACCTGTATTTTTATGCATATATTCAAATACTATAAAATATCACAATCCTGCCATCCAAAGGAAGCTAAACCCAAGCTAAACTTGAACCTATTACATGTCCTATTGCTTGTCATAGTAAGTAATACTATCCCTAGGTAGGTAAAAAAAAAATCACTTAGCTATTGACCTACATTTGGGGAAATTTGCATCTTACTGACTGATAGATTTGCTTAAACAGTCTGTTTTATTTCTTCCATTGTAAAATGGAATAAAGTTTAATTCACACTTTAATTATAATGGATGCTACTCAGGCTAGACCAGTGGTGGCAAACCTTTTCGGCACTGAGTGCTGAATGCAAGCGCATGTGCGTTAGTGCGCATAATGCATGCCTGCATCTTTTGCACATGCACAGTCATTAGTGCATGGGCAGTCATACAGGAGCCTCGCACATATGCATTTGCATGCCACTCATGCATGGGAGTCTCACGCATGTGCAGTCACATGAGGCCTAGCTGGAACTTTGTGGCGGCCAGTGGGCCAGGGTGGCTGTGGCTGCAGGGGGCTGCCTGGACGTGGTGCCTTCCTGGGAGGAGGCGGCAGGGGGAATGGGGGGTGACTCCCTTCCAAAGCAGCACTCTGTCATCATCAGATTCTGGGAAGGGGGGTCCTTGGGTCCACCATAAGGGTGAGGAGGGAAGGTGCAGTGCTGGGCCCAGGGAGGTGATTATTTTGAAATAACTGGAACAACTGCTGCTGCTGCTGCTGCTGCTGGAGGCTGCATTGGACAATGACAGCCTGATTGCTGGAGAAAAGCAAGCAAAGAAAGAGGGGAAGGCTATAACCTTGCTTCTTTTCTTCTTCTTTTTTTAATCCCCTCTTGCCCACCACCAATCCAAAAGATCCCTGTCCATATGACTGTGCAGCACTCAAGTCCAAATGCCAGGAAAGGGAGGGGAGAAATGTGAAACAAACACAAAACCCCAAAGTCCAACAAGCTGCCCTTCCTCCATCCCAGTGCCACTTTGCTTTGGTTTGGCTGCAGGAAATTTATTGGAGGAACCGAGCCAGGAGCGATCAAATCTGGTTTGCAAAATCATCCTGGGGAAATGAGCCCAAGAGAGTGTGTGCGTGTGCGTGTGCATGTACGTGTGATTGGGTGCTTGTTTGTCTCTGTGTGTATTTGTGTGTGTGTATATGGGTGTTTGGATGCTTGTTTGTCTCAAAGTGTGTGTAGGTAGTTGGATGAGTGTGCCTCGGTCTCTTCTCCTCTCACTCCTCCCTCTCCTCCTCTTCTACAGCCACCTCTAAAGTCAAGCAGCCAATGCAAGCAGCACAGTCAAAAGTGGACTGGACAAAGAGGGGGGGCACAACCTCGCCCCCTCCAGCTGACCTGCCCTTTCCCCCTGCAGAGCTGCTGCTGGTGCCCAGCAGCTATGTGTCCCTCCCCTGGCTGCCCTTCTTCACACTGCTGCCCACCACCCTCCCAGCATGCCAGTTGCTGCTGGGTCTGGAGCACACGCTGCTCCTAGCGGCCGGCAGGGCATGACGACCTGGAAAGCCAGCAGGAGCTGTGAGCATTGGAGGTGGCAGTGGGCATCTGGCACTCGGTGGCCATCACCGATGAGTGCCCTTTCCTTCGCCAAGTGAGTGAGGGGAAGAGCCCACCTCTGATGGTGACTCACTCCTTTCCTCCCCCAGATGCAACTTGTGCATGGCATTTTTAGTGCATGAACAGTTGCATGCAACTCATACATGGTATTTTTTTTTAGCACATGTGCAATCACACACAACTTACAGGTATTTTTAGTACAGTCACATGCAACTAAAAAGCAACACACTGCTTTTTAGCGCATGTGCAGTCATATGACTAGAGTGCCCCATGTTTAGTGCATGCACAGTCACAGAGTCATGCATGCATATGCATACGCAGTCTGTTAGTTGGGCTGACTGCTGGCGTGCCGGCAGAGATAGCTCTGTGTGCCAGCTTGGGCACATGTGCCATAGGCTCACTATCATGGAGCTAGACTGATGAGATGGGGGAGAATTAGAAAAATGAAAGTTTGCTGTTGGCTTTATGCTTTAAGCTGGTTTATGATTTCAGAATTCTAATTTTAACACACTTTAATATCCTGAAAAGTGCTTAAGGCTTTAATAAGTTCTGTTCATTGTTCCATAGACTTTTCCCCCATCTTTCATAAATATGCCTGGCTCATTGAGGTGATGGTCCCAGAGTCTAACTGTGGAGCTGCTTTACTGCTTCTGCAAGAACCCGGTTTTCTTTTTCTGGGATTATTATTTTGGTGTTCCAAGATGATAATAATACCTCACATTTATTCAGTTTATTCTATCTTAAAGTGTTCTCTAAATTTAATATGTACAAACAATAAGGCAATCTTCCTAAGAAAAACAATTTATTGAGGATTATATTAAGCATAACCGCCCCGAGTCCCTAGGGAGAGAGGGCAGTATATAAATTTAAATAAATAAATAAATAAAAAATTCTTTTGTGGGGGGAGCTGTTTCACCAAATTTGTATTAGTTGTCAGGATATAAAATACAAAGGAAAATAAAAATAATGAGAAAATAAGGGTTAGCAAGCAAGTTCTATGCAGAAAACATGGGGCCCCAAAGACAGAAATATTAGAATCATGAACTATGGGTGTATCATTTTCCACTTGAATAATAAGAGGGAGTTGATCATTTGATCATCACGTAATTTTTTGTTAGCACTCCTAACCAACATCTCATCCACATGGGAGACTGGGTCCACTTGAAAAATGTTAGGTTTCATGAAGCTTCCTGAGTGAATAAGGGTAGGTAGTTTCAAGTTGAAGCTTGCTTAGAATTGTATATTCTTAGGACAAGCTTAGATATTTACTGGAGCTGGAAATACTGTTTAATTGTCAATGTGGCAAGTGCATCTCTATGGATTGCCTGTTTGATCAAGAAGCACTATCACTGAATAAACAGCATAATTCTAGTATCCCTGTTAAAGTTCTCCCAAAAAGTACTCCAGGGCAACAGCTCTTCTTATCTGTTCATAACTGAAAGCAAATTAAACATTTCTCTTTGGTTTAACAACTGACAAGTCCCAATAAATCTTGGGTGGTGGGGGAAGAGCACATTCAGGCAGCCACTGAAGCTAACCTTCAAACTCTTGGCAATTATCTATTACACATCACTGTGCCACATGAAGCTAGCCTGGGCTCTTCCCATCTGGCCAATTTGAGGGAAGAGAGAGAGATGGAGAGGGGGAGGAGGGAGAGAGGGGGGGAGGGAGGGAAAGAGAAAGAATCAAAGCCCTGTATACAAATTTCCTTATTGGTGTTTGCTTTGTGTGAGAGATATAGTGAAGCCCAATTTCCACATAGACAATGCAGCAAAGCTTCCTCTAAGTGATTGGGGAAGATAAGCACCATGAAGAAAATGGAGAAAAAAAATCCATCAAACTTTAGTATTTCACTTGTGTCTTTTTTCTCTTTTGAAACAATTGAAAAATATTATTCTGCAGTTTTAGCAAGAATAATCCTAAAATCACTCACATTTCCTACACTATCTCATTGCCTTTCCTGCGTATGAGCTTCCTGGGGCAATTGTTTATCACTAACAAAACTATGATTGTTGGCATTGACTACATGGATTCTGACTTTTCTTCATGTCCTATTCCATGTCGAGGATTGCTTGATTCTCAATGGCCTACTCCCTTTCATCCATGTTGCTTGCCTCTTTTTTTTTCTGACACATTCATTTTTCTCTCCCATCTTGATAAAATATGATTTATAGAAATCAGGGAAATTCACAATAAGGTTTGTATTTGAAGAAGCATATTATCTCTGGATCATATACAGTAATATTTATAGCAGTTTTCATAGAAATATGTTTTTATGAAAACACCTATAAATATTACTGATTATATGATCCATAAATAATATGTTTCTTCAAATACAAACCTTATTGTGAATTTCCCTGGTTATAATCTATAATCTATAATGATAGATAGATAGATAGATAGATAGATAGATATGCATGTTTTGCTACTACATTGTGCATGCTTGTTCCAAAGAGTACTCGAGTAAAGCCAAACAGCAGAGCAAACTAAACCCAATAGTTATAGTTCTGTCTTCTATGGTAATCAACAGTTGCCACTTAAGCAGAAGATGGTGAATTCCCTAAATTATTTTTAAAGCCTAGCTAACGAATTTACAACATGGTTGTATTTCTAAATGGCAATCTTCTGTAGTATCTACAAATGCAGTACTCTAATCGGTATTCTATAACATTAATTAACTGAATACTGATTAGGGGAAAATAAATTAACATTTCCAACATTTTGGATTGTAGTTATGAAAAAATAATGCACATATGCGATATTTATTGTAATTCTAATAAATATCTATCCTGAATAAAGGTAACTTTGCTTTCAGCCAACCTTATATGTAGACAAGGCAGCATTGGAATCATATGTTGGTGTAATGAGCAGCTTCCTCTGTAATGGGGAGAGTTGGGATTACACAAACATTTAAGAAATTTCATTTACTGATTGAATGAATGAATGAATGAATGAATGAATGTTATAATTTCTTCCTAGCAATCAGTTCAAAAATTGCAGAATTGAAGACCTTTCTACCTTCATTTTTGAGGAGACTTATTACCGTCTTAATAATGGGTCTTTGCAGCAATCATTCCATTGTTTGACTGAGAATGAGCTGACAAAAATCTAACAGTATAAGAACCTGGAAATGGCAGGGATGGGAGGGTGGAATATTCCTTTAATTACAAGGGTACTAACATAGCATCCTAGTAAGCATCAAAGTTTTTGTTTTCCTCTCCAGTATGCACTTCATAATAATCATACTGCTTATTGCAAACAATATACTGTGCCAGCTAGTCAATTAGCCAAAGATTCTATTAATCTTTTCATAGAAACATTACATTCAATTAAAATTGCTCCACTTAAAATGATAATGAGCACCTTAATCTACAGCCATTTCAAGATCAAAAAAATATTTTTAAACCAAGTCCATTCCCTTCAAACTCACCTATAAAATAACTGAATGAAATCCATGTGTTCTCTTTATATCTAGGTTTCTTAGTATCTTTTTCAGTTATTTATGCAAGGTAAACTTTTATTATTGTTGTCACATATACAATAATATAAATCCAAAGCTACCACACTAATTATTTCTTACCACATTACCTAAATCTTCAGTCAATTGTGATGATTTTCAGAAAGTCCACCTATTTTTTTCAATTATATTCTAACTCAGGAGGAACTAGTAGATAATTAAATCCTAAGAGATCTCAATCTCATTTCAGAGTACATTAATCCTACATTAGAGGAAACTATCTGTTCCTTATGCCTATCTCTGAAATAAAGTCCTAGAGATTCACTATCCAAAGTGGGTCTTTTCTAGCCACTCAGACTCTATAGACCTTTTTGCTCTCACCATCTCATTCCTGTGGCCAGATAAGCAATACACAAGGGAAGCAAATACTTGCCCAACCATACTAGAAAGATGCATTTTTACTATGTAGAAAAAAGTAAATGTAAAACTTAAGTTATGCAGCTACCATAAATCTTGAAGGCTAAGAGGGTGGAACTATCCAACAGATTTATCCAACAGATTGTCCTTGGCTGACAAGATTGTGACATGCCCAACTGCCAAACTAAATTGGATGAATGGAAAAGTGAGAAAAGATGGTCCCCCAAGCAACATGGTCCCAAGCCATGAAGAGTTTTAAAGGCAACAAATTGCCACTGGAAAATACTGGTAACCAATTCAGCTCACATAGTAGTGGTGTTATGTGTGTCAAATATCTGATTCCATTTACTACCCATGTATCTCACATGTTGCAGCAGTTGAAACTTCTGAATGCCTTTCAAGGGCATCCCTATATAGAATACACTGCAATAGACATATCCAAATGAGAGGTCATAATGCCATGAGTCACTCACAAACTCAATGATGTGGGTTTTTTTATGGTGGCAGACTCACCTATAAAATTCTACAATTTTCTATAAAGACAGGAAATTTGCTAAAAAGGCAAAAAATGTACTCATTATTGGTATAATCTAAATCTACAATGATGACATGTTGCTTCCCATCCCATGATGGCTATTTCCTTCTTCCAATGAAATGGAAGGAGATGGCATATCTCCTATTCTAAACTTATTTAACTGTTCATACATTTATGCAGCAGTTATTTGTCACACTTCACTTGGTTCAAGAAAATTACTGGATTTCTATAAAAGTCCTCATCTTTGTCTTACATGGGAGCTAGAGTGAACCACAAGTTAATAACAGATCTAAACTGTTCGATATTATAGATATTTTGTAAAACAGCTCTGTACATAATATCATTATTTGGGGGAATATAAGTATGTGGTGCAAACCATGAGGACAAAAAGTATAGAGATAGCTTTGGAGAATGCAGCAACCATTAGTAAAGTATAAACTTAACCTGAAAAAAAGAAGAAAGCATGAGAAACAAATGTTAAGACTGCCTTGCCTTGACTCTATTGTATAGGAAGGGGAAGAAAAATGTTGAACAGGTTTTCAAAATTCAGTTTTTATAGCCTATAAAGTAGAGTTCTAGCATTTCTTGTGGTGCTCTTTCCAGAGGTGGCCTATCCTGATGGATTGACAAAATGTACATTAGAACCCCAGCATTCAGAACAATATTTGCTTCTAAATGTTTCATGCAAGCACATGTCAAGTATTTTGCATCATGTTGTCATAATGTCCCAATTAGTTCCCCTTTGTTCCCTCCCAAGGACAACAATACT
Organism: Myanophis thanlyinensis; assembly: GCA_017656035.1. NCBI lineage: Eukaryota > Metazoa > Chordata > Lepidosauria > Squamata > Homalopsidae > Myanophis > Myanophis thanlyinensis. Next base: position 16,845 of record JAEANM010004886.1, read on the forward strand.
GCAGATTATTTATTTCAAAAACCAATAAATTGCTTATATTGAATTTAGCAATTTGTTGATAGGTCAAGGGCAGGATCTGGATCCTGTATTATGTCAACCTACCCAAGAGTCTCTTTCTTTGCTAGAGATATTAAAAGTTTGCATTGTTTTGAATCAAAGCTGGTGGACCAAGATGGAAAACAAATGGAATGTATTATTTCTCCAAAGCTTAAAATTAGTTGATTAGAATTTCAAGAAAAAAACAGCATTCAGGTAAAGGAAACCATTTCAAGAACATTGTTTATTTCTATAGATATACAGCAGGTTCTCTTTTAGCCAGGAATCTGCATTAGACCTTTGATTGTTTTACTGTGTAGGGCTAATTAATTGTTATTCAGTTATGACTCAGCATAAATTGAGGAATAGTACATAATTTCCAGTCACTATATATTTTAGACAATGTCCATTAATCTAACTTTAAAATATTTAAGCCAAACTACTGAAGATCTATTAGGATTTTGACCGAACCAATAAATGAGCAATTTATAATGGACCAGGCCATAATGTAGTCTCCTTAGAGAACTGTATATCCTTTGATACTTTTAATGTTTAAAATAATTTTCAGATTTTGTATTTTTTAAATAATTCAACAGGTGAGGGGGAAAGCAGCTGATACTTCTAGTCACATGCCTGTACATTGCATAGTCAGGAAGTTTACTCTAGATATTTTTTTTAAAAAAATACTCTTTTATACTCCAGAAAAGAAATACAACTCAGTCATGCTTCAGTTGGCTTCACCTTTGGTTTCAGCTGTTATAGGGGTTAGAATCAACCATTACTTACTAATAGTCCCACACTGTTCAATATATGCTTAGTATGTCAGTATTGGTTATGATGTCCTATTATAAAGGGAACACCAGTGTTTATACAAAACATTTGATACAAGAAATAACAAAACCATATTTTGATTAATAAATATTACTGAGAAACTTTTAAAACAGAATATTTACTCCTACACAGGTAGTCCTCAACTTACAACCACAACAGAGCCACAAAAGGTATGTTGTTAAGTGAAAAATTTGTTAAGTGAGTTTTGCCCCCTTTTATGACTTTTCTTGCCACATTTGTTAAGTGAATCACTGAAATTGTTAAATTACTAACACAGTTGTTAAGTGAATCTGGTTTCCCCATTGACTTTGCTTGTTAGGAGATCGCAAAAATGAATCACATGATCCTGGGACAATGCAACTGTCCTTAATGTGAGTTAGTTGTCAAGTATTGGACAGGAAAGTCCATTGAATGTAAATCACATGGCTATGGGGATGCTCCAACGATCATAAGTGTGAAAAATGGACATAACTTGCTTTTTTAGTGCTGTTGTAACTTTGAGTTCTCACTAAACAAACTGTTGTAAGTTGAGGATTACTTGTATATCATAAACCTAAGTCTGGAATGCACATTGTGGCTTAAACACAGTTGTATTTCAGCTTTTACCTGTAGCATAAAACCCAAATAGCCCAAATACAGGTGGAGATTATAAAGACAAAGATGAACTGATCTCAATTTGAACACACAATGACTTCCTTTCAACAGGATAAACTTGCATATAACAGCACTATGGTTTCATACATCATTAGGCTAATGCTCTGCTTAAATATGCTTATCCATCATTTCTGATTAAAGCCTTTTGTGCCCGGTCAAAACTGCTCACAAAGCCAGATCATCCTCTGATTATTAATGCCTCAAATACCATAACATCAGAAAATATATTTACCTTAAGAGTTGTAATGACATTATTGCATCTCCAGCATATGGCACCCCCCCACACACAATATACAGTGCTATATATGCAATATACAGCGTATATGATACGTGTATACATGCATGCATGCATGTATGCATACATACATAGGTATACTATATATAGCCACTCAATTTCAGTACACTCTGGGTATCAGCCAAAAAAAAAATTAAAACAGCTAAATGAATTCAACAGGTAGCTCAGTCAAAAATGCTCTAATAACAAAATTCAGAAAAAAGAGGGGGCATTAAACAAATAATGAATATCGAACCTAGACTTTGAATGAAAGCTTTCAAATTTTCAAAGCTTTTTGTAACACTAGGAAAGATTATGTCATCTTTATCTCTGGGTGGGATGCTGTTCCAGAGGTGGAGGTTGCAACAAGGTAGGTATACTTCCCACAAGATGACAATATTTAATGGAGGAGACCTGAAGCATACCCATTCTGTTGGAACTGGGCAGGCAATAATAGAGATTGGGTGGACAATTGTTTAGGAATCGACATGGTATGTCTTCATGATCTGGAGAATACTTATTTAAAGAAGGGTTAAGTTAGAATGATTTCTCCTTCTCTTCTTCCTCCTTTCCCTTCTTCTTTCTCCTCTTCTTCCTTCTCCTCTTCCAACCCAACCTTCCCCTCCTCCTCTCCTTCCATCCTGCTGTCATTTAAATTCCATGTTCTCTGAATGCAAAGAAGTGTTTTTGTGTAGAAAGCGTGCTATGTTTTATTCTGCTTCAGATCTTCTAGTTGTATAATTCAAATATACCCATTTCAGATTAGAGCACCAGTTTGCTAAGGCTTCATGAGTTGTATGTGAATAATGTTGTATTTGTAATGCATTGGCTGGGTTCTATTTACTTGGCAGAAATAGCTAAGAAAATTCAAAAGAAGCAAGTGAATAGATGTTTAAAGAGAATTTTGATCAGCTATGCTTGACTTCTATAGTGCATTATTTTCATTCTTTTTTCTCAATTGACTAGTGAATCTAAAGAGATACAGTAAGTAGCTTAAACGTATCAGATATTAAATCCATTATATTCTCTGAAGTCATAAAAGGAAAAGCATATTAAAGCAACCAATAACTATAAGGTTTTCTATAGTTCAATATTGCTTTTTATTGGAAATGGTGGAGAGTGAAGCCGCCGACGGTCTCTTTGAAGATCGTCAACCCAGCCGCTTGTAGAGGCATTTTGCCTTGTAAAACTCCAAAACTTTGAAGTTTTGTGAGTAGAGTCGGGGGCTTTGGGTAGAGTCTCCTGTTTGACGCCAGGGTTTTTTTTATAACCCTACGAAGCTCTCAGGGTGTGACTCCCGTTATAAGCTACTGTACTCCAAGAGTTTGGGGAATTCTGCTTTTAGCAGAACAAGGCATCACGGATAATAATAAAACTAAACTCCGAGTATAATGAAGACTGTGAACTGCAAGTATTTAAACAATGTCAAAAAAAACAAAAAACCTGTGAATTACAACTGGTCTTGAAGTAAGAGAAGAAAGGACAAGGAGGGGGAAAAAAATGGCACCTGTCCACACCGTTTAAAATAGCAGGCAAAAGAAATCATTTGATCTGTTTATTTTAACACGTCGTAAAGTCATTAG
>JAEANM010004887.1:0-20221 GCA_017656035.1 Myanophis thanlyinensis
ATGGTGCTATTCCCAAACCAGGTTGTGATGTTGCCCATCAGGATGCTCTCTACAGTGCAGGAATAGAAGTTTCTGAGTACCTTTGGTGGTAGTTATTTCTCATTAGAAATGATTCTGCATGTCTTTCTCAGGTTTTGGAGCCTGACATCAATCTTGCTAAACTTCAGGGTCCCTTATTTCTCTGGGATCCACCTCCCTTTTGACAATCTGAATTATATTCCACCACAACCTTTTCATCACATGCATTTATTTTTTTAAAAATAATGATGCCTATAAAAATACCAATAATAATGCAACAGTTTAGTCTGCTAGATAGAAGAGTGGCATGGTGTACACTTTGTATATCAAGTGAGAAGCTGGTGAAAAAAAACCAAGGGAGTCTCCCCTGGATGCTTCCCCAGATACCTCTCCAGATGTTAGCTCAGAGGAGGAAAAACCAGTAATGGGCACTTTTGGAAGGGAGTTGGTCAATAGCTCTGAGCAGCTATTTGAGAGGAATTTGGCTGAAGCAGAGCTGCAACAGAACAGCGTTGAGGCTTCAGGTGGGGAAAGCATGCAGTTGCACCTGGTCAGCAATGAGGAAGAGGAACTGCCTTCTGCACCTGATCCAAGAACACCTAGGGCAGAGAAAAGGCTGGAGCAGAGAAGGTCAATCAGATTACTTGCAGGGAGGCAGTCTTGCCCCTTCTTGATGGGCTGCATCAGAAGCCGTCTATTTAGCACAACAGTGATGCTGGGAATAACGTGTTCATGTCTAACTGTGTGTTTTCTGGTTGTTGTTATTTTTGCCTTGCTTTGGATTGACACCGTGGCTTGACCAGGATTGTGCCTTGTGAACTAGACTTTTCTTGCCTTGTGAACCCTCTTGTATTGCAGATTTAACTTTGCCTTGTGGGTTTATCACATCTGGGAAACTTTCAAGTGCCTTGTGAATTCATTGGCCATTGATATGTGGACTAGCATAGGTCTGCTTTTTGCTGGACTTATTTGAGACAGTTCTGGGTTTTTGGTGAAGGAAATTGCTGGGGAATATTAATAAACACACTAAATCACATTACATATTGTATGATGAAAGTTAGCAACATTTTCATTACCTAATTGACTTTGTATTTATTATCCTTCAAAGTGAATTACAGATGTCCAGCTCACTTTGTTGACCTTAGTTGAACTCAGAAGTTAAGGAGGAGTGACCCTTATGAGTATTTGATTGGGGGACATATGGATTCAAAACATCTCATGGAAGAAAGCAATGATAATGATTTCCATAATGTTTTGGGGATGCAGTCACCAGGAACTGACCTCAGTATGAGAGCATCTTAATATTTATTTTAGACACTGCAAAAAATGTCTTGTTCTGTCCTTAAAGACCAGCGGTATCTAAGACAGAATCCATTAATCTATTTCCCTCTTTTAAAAAGCAACCCATCTTCTTATTAAATGGTGTGGAAACTTGATTTATATACAGGTTACAAAAACAGATGACAACCTGCTGAGTTATATCTCCAAAGTTGTATTTTAACACAAGCTCATATAGCATAAATTATACTTAATGGCTAAGGAAAATGTTGAACTCTTGCAAATCTGGAATTTTCTTACAGCATTTCAGTGAACCCATCTTGTTCCTTTTAGATACAGATGGTCCTCCACTTACAACCATAATGGATCCTGGAATTTTTCTTGTAAGTCATGATAGTTTGTAAGTCAAGGCACCCATGTGACCAGCCCAGTTATTTTTACCTTTTTTGCAGTGGTCGTTAATCAAATGCAGCAGTCGTTAAATGAATCAATGCATCCTTAGGAAACTTTTGGGTTTTTTTGCTAGAAATTGAGCAAAAAGACCAGCTTCCTTCAAAAAAAGAAAGCACAAATCATGTCATATAAACACGGAATGCAACTGGCCATGAAAACAAATCAGGTCACCACACTATAAAAAAGGTATTGTCTCTAGAAAAAGTGCAGAGAAGAGGAACCAAGACAATTAGGGGACTGGAGGCTAAAACATATGAAGAAAGGTTGCAGGAACTGGGCATGGCTAGTCTAGAGAAGAGAAGGACCAGGGGAGACATGATAGCAGTGTTCTAATACATGAGGTGCTGCTACAGAGAGGAAGTGGTCAAGCTATTTTCTACAGAATCTGAATGCCAGACAAGGAATAATGGATGGAAACTGAACAAGGAGAGATTCAACCTGGAAATGGTGTTAGTGCTTGTGTTTAAAGAGCTCCACGGCTTGGGACCTAGGTACTTACGGGACCGCCTGTTGCCACCGGCAGCCTCCAACTGACCAGTGCGTTCCCACAGGGCAGGCCTCCTTGGGCTTCCACTGTCGGGACGTTGTCGTCTGACAGCCCCGAGGGTCTGGGCCTTCTCTATGGCGGCACCCTCCCTGTGGAATGAACTCCCCCCGGAGATCCGAACCATTGTGGATCTCCAGGCCTTCCGACGCGCCCTGAAAACCCATTTATTCCAACAAGCCGGCCTGGCCTGATATGTGAGGGGTTTTTTAAATTTTGGGATGTCAAATTTTTAACTTGAATTTTAAAGTCTAATTTTAATGTTTTATCTAATTATCAGCCTTCATTTAATTACTTTTAATTGGTTTTATATTATTATATTGTATATATGTGTTTTACTTGGCTGTGCACTGCCCCGAGTCCCTTGGGAGATGGGGCGGTATAGAAATCCTGAAAGAATGAAAGAATGAATGAAATGAGAAGTTTTCTGACAGTGAGAGCAATCTACCAATGGAGCAGAAGCTGCCTTCAGAAGTTGTGGGAGCTTTATCACTGGAAGCTTTCAAAAAGAGACTGGACTGCCATCTGTCAGCAATGGTGTAGGGTCTCCTGCTTGTGCAGGGGGTTGGACTAGATGACCTACAGGGTTCCTTCCAACTCTGTTTATCTTTCTCTGTATTTATTCTCTAGTTCAAATCTGGGCATTTTACAGCCCCCTTTGGCTGTCTCTGTCCAACCAGCCTGAGGTCAATCAGAAATTACAACTTCAAATGTAAATTAAGATGCCACAGGAGGCAGGAGAAGAAGCTGAGTCATCTTCATTCAGCTGACAGCTGCAGGAGAGTGAGGAGAAAAAGTGTTTTTCTGCACCGGCGCTCGTCCCTCACCTGAGGTGGTGGCAGTGGCAATCATTGTGTGAGGTGACCCGGGCTGAGCCACCCACCACCACCTCAGTCAAAGCATGACCTTGTTTTGTTTTTCACCTCCCTACCACACCCGCCATTGGGAATTTTCTTCTGGGCATCCAAAATGGTCAATTTTTAAAAAGAAAATCCAAGACCATTTCTAAGCAAGAAATTCACCCTGAATCTAATACCAGCATCCATTTTTCCTTTGACTTGATTTTTTTCCCCCTCACCTCTCTGCTGCACACCACACACCTTACTGCCAGCATTGTGAATTTTATTCTTGGGGACCTGAAATTTTGACAAGAGCATAAGAGAATTTTTTTTAATGGGGATCCAAACATGTCATTTTTTGAGAAGGGCATCTGGGATCAATTCTAAGTTTGAAATTGCACCCTGAATGTTGTCCCAATGTCCATTTTTCTGAAAATTTAGTTTCATCTTCCTACCCCGCACTTGTAATGCCAGAATCAGGAATTTTGTTCCCAGGGACTAGAAACGGTCAATTTCTGAGAAGAGTATCTGGAACCATTTTAAATTGAAACTCCATGCCAAATCTTGTTCAGGCATCTAGTTTTGCATTCAGGTCAAAAATTTGAATTCAGCTCCTGGCCTCCAATGCTACTACTACTGGCATCAGGAATTATTTCCCTGCAGCACCCAAAAAGATTAATTTTTTAAAAGAGCATTCATTCAGAACAATTTCTAATAATAACATTCCACTCTGAATCTCGTCCCAGTATCCATTTTCATGTTTATGTTGGAAAAAAAAAATTGTTGCCTCCTTCTTATCATACCCCATCAGGAATTTTCTTTCCTGGGCGCCCAAAATGGTAGATTTTAAAAAAGAGCATCCAGGACCATTTCTAAGCATGAAATTCCAACCTGAATCTTATCCTGGTAGCAATTTTTGGGTTCAGGTACAAAAAAATTCAGCACCTTCACCACAGAATCAGGATTTTTTTCCCCTCAGGCAAACAAAATGGTTGATTTATTTAAAAAAAAGCATTCAAGACTATTTCTAAGCGTGAAATTATTCCACCCCAAATCTTATCCTGATGTTCGTTTTCATGTTCAAACTAAAAACAATTGTCACTTCCTGGCCAGGACCTAAAAAACAAAGAAGATAAAGTGTTGCTTGTATAATGAACAGTACCTGGCTACAATGCAATCCATACTGAATAGGAATCATGTAGGTGTGGTATTCTCTGTGACTCTGCAGAAGTTAGACTTGAAAGAAGCAGGATAGGAAGCTTTGAATTTTGATTTTTGAGAAAACTGCTGAGAATATTGTGGACAGTCAAGAAACTAAACCAATCATTAAACAAATCAGGTCAGGTTAGAATAACTTTATTGTCACTTTAAATGTACACTAATTGGCATACATTAAAATGAAATTTTGTTCTCACCTCAGGCAAAAAATGACTAGGTTCAAATTATCCTTATAATTTATAGTCTTCCTTTTTCTCCAAGGGTGATTATTTGTATCTTTAGGTTATCAACAAAACATAAAATCATAATTAAACACCAAAAATCACAAAACAACAAATAAAAGAATCATCAATAAAATCAGTAGCTGCAGAATAAAAAGTCCACTGAACTCACAACACACTAAATGTGAACCAGAGCAAATAACTCTTTGAAATTCTTCTGTAAGTCAGCAAAAAGAGCCATATATATCTCACGGAAAAATATTCCAAAATTGGAAGAAAAGACTTGATCCTGGATATCCATCAGTTTTACAGTTCTTTGTAAGTTTGAGAAACATCAAGCAAAATATGCGCTTTTGATTTACTGCCTGATGTATTATTAGCAATTAAGGTAGTTTGGAAACCAAAACCAGATCAGAAACCAGATTGGAATGAATCAATTCAATTCAGTATTGTGTGCATAGACACGCAAAGCATTATGGAGCTGAGTGATCTCATGGCATCTTTCAACCATTACAAGGTCCTAATCCTAATGCAATGCTGGTGTGAGGCACAGAATCACGGATGGTGGAAGACAACTGAAATATGTTTAACTATATCTGGGATTGGCTAAATTATCTTTTGTTTGTATGGCTCTCTTTTACCCTTTTGTCAGAAGTATAGACTCTGACATAGTAACTATCAATGTATGCACTTCTGCACCAACTTGTCAATTGAAAGAGATGAAAGGATTAATATTTCCGAGCAATTTATGCTGTAGAAATAGGTCTTTTGGTAAAACACAGTAAGTGGATATAATAATAAGCTTATAAATATGTAACATTTTACAAGCACAATGAAAATGATTATCCTGGATTTATGGAATGTACAACAATTGCCCAACTGTCTAGTGGAGGAAGCTTCATCGTTTGATGAGGCTTCTGATAGAAGATAAAGGGAATATCCTAGGCTTTCTTCCTATGTGGTCAAAGGACTGCCAATTTTACCATTTTATGAGCTGCACAGATTTGTTCTTGGTCTTGGTTCTTCAAAAAGTGGTGGTACAATAATAGCAAACTTCTTTGAAAGTTTGCAGCAAAACTTATCTTTCTACTTCTAACACATTTTTCAGTTTGGGGATGAAAGCAACGGAAAGGGCAGTTTTGAAAACTCATTCAGAATTCTTTGAAGCCATGTAAGAGTGTATATTAGATCATAAATGATGGGACTGTTTAAATTAAAATATCCATGTTTTTTAGTTTTAGTCATCCTTTTCTGTAGCTGGATATTTGCAATTACTCAGAAGTCTGTTCTAGTGTAGAATTGTACCTTAAAATGAATTAAGATGTTGAAGCTTCCTCCACTAGACAATTGGACAATTGGGGCGCTCTTCGCACAGTCACTTCTGCCCTCATTATCTGTCACCTAGACTATGGTAATGCTCTCTACATGGTGTAATGTATTGCGCAGGCGCGGATGGAGTTTCCACTCCGGTCCGACAATGCGGACTATTGAACCGGCAGCTGATTGGCTGCCAATGGGAAGCATGGAAAATGAAGCCGCGGCAAAATATAAAAAACTGTGGCTCACTTTTTTCCTCCAGTTACAACTGGAGCAAAAGCTCATCGTGAGTTTTGCTTGCGGCTTGAAATAAACGGGACCCTTCACAGTCATCCAAACTGACCTCGTGTCTGCTGCATTCTTTGCTCAATTTGGACCGGGTTTTCGGCTACAACACTGGCGACGAAGGTGGGATACTGAGCAACGAGTTCCGAACCTCCCAGTAGCCACGAACAACCAAGATGTCCACCGCTGAAGCAGCCGCACTAGCCACATCAGCTGCAGCAACCACCCCCTCGACAAACAGCTCGTTAAAATGCGGAGAGTTCAACCCGAAGAAGGAATCGTGGGACCTCTTCATGCAGAGGTTCGAATTGTACCTCGTAGGCTCCCGACAGACCAGCAGCGCAGACCAGGAGAAGCAAGGCATCTTCCTGAATGTGTGCAGTCTGGATGTCCTGCGGATGGCCAATGCAGTTGCATCCCACAAACGCTGTGGGAAATCGACTGGTCTGAACTAAAGAGGAGGCTACAGGCACACTACGTCCCTAAGCCATCCTCATTGTCCTGAAGGGTCAATTTCCACAGCAGAACACAAGCAGAGGGGGAATCGGTCACAGAGTTCCTTGCAAGCCTCAGAGTCCTGGCTACCGACTGTAAATTCGACACCCAGCTTGACTGGATGATCTGGGACAGACTCATCATGGGCCTCCATGATGAAAAACTCAAAAGAAGACTAGTGGCAAGACAAATGCTTCCCCTGGCATCAGCAATCGAGGAAGCCCTGGCCGCAGAGGCAACCTACCCCCCCACCCAGAAGGAAACGACAAGACAACATGTACCAGGCGACATCTTGGGAAGACCCTGAAGAAGACACAGATGGGGACCAAGATGGTGATGTCAACCAGGTTAGGACCATGAGGGGCCCCAAGATGGCCACCAAACCGCACCAAGCCCCATGTGCCGGATGCAATGGGAACCACACGCATGCAAACTATCCTTTCCTACACTCATTTTGCAGTTACTGCTCAAAAAAGGGACACATTTGCCGCACCTGCCGTGCCCTACCACCTACACAGCCACCGCCAGCAGCCCCAACACGTGGCCCATGAGGCGCACCATTCAAGAGGGGACCATCCAACACAGACAGATGGGCAACCAATTCCCCCAGAAGACCATACGATGGGTGTTTAACAATATACAAGGAAATCCAGCAGACCTCAAAAGAAGGAACAGATTCCGAAATTTTCAGCACCACGGTTAGCATCGGAGGAAAAAATTGCAAACTGCAAATCGATTCCGGCTCACCAGTAACCATCATGTCCTGGCAAACAATCAATAATCTGATGCCCACAATCAAAAGAGGAGACCTGGCCCCTGCACAAACTACCCTGTGAGACTGCCAAGGGCGCCCAATCCCTCTCCTGGGTCAGATCAATGTCCACGTGGACCACAACGATTTCTCTGACTACTTGCCGCTTGTAGTCGCAGAGGGAGATTTTCCCCGTCTGTTGGGCAGAGACTGGTTCTGCCATCTGAGCCTAAGCCTCAGAGAAGGCAAACTCATCAACAACACCAACGGCAGCACCAATGCCAAAGATACTGAGGAATTTGCGGATGTCTTTAACGGTGAGCTTGGAAAATATAAGGGGACCCCAATATCATTTAGCCTAGACCCAGCAGTTCCACCCATTAGAATTAAACCCTGCAATGTGCCATTAGCCCACAAACCCAAAGTCGATGAACAATTGGATAAATTAATAGCCCAAGAAATCTTGGTGCCAGTCGATCATGCCAAGTGGGAGACCCCCATTGTCACCCCAATTAAGCCTGATGGTTCTATTCGCATATGCACAGACTATAAGTGTTCCTTGAACAAGGTTTTACAATGTAATGCATATCCGGTGCCAGTAATTCAACACCTCCTCCATTCCCTGGGGCAAGGGAAGGTTTTCGCAAAATTAGATCTGGCACAAGCTTACCAGCAACTGCCGGTAGACGAGGCAATGGCAGAAGCACAGACAATCGTCACCCACAGGGGGGCTTTCAAATGCACACACTTGCAATTCGGGGTAAGCACAGACCCAGGTATATTCCAGTCCCTAATGGAACGTTTGTTACAGGGCATCCCTGGAGTAACCCCATATTTTGATGATGTCCTAGTAGCCGCAACAAGCCACTGGGATCTCATCAGCAAGCTGAGAACAACCCTTCAGAGGTTCCAGGACGTGGGGCTTAAACTAAATAAAAAAAAATACTTAATTGGCATCTCTGAGGTTGAATTTTTGGGTTTCAAAATCGATGCGGCAGGCATCCACCCCACTAAAAATAAGACAGCAGCAATCCAACAACATGAAATAGTGGAGGAATCCACATTGCAACTCTTCTTGCCAGCTTCACCCTTCTTTAAATTTACAGTAATATTTGGGAACTGACTGCCAATCTGGCTCTTTATTTAGCCTGGCTGACAGTATTTCTAGTTCCAATCGAAGAGAATATCAGTAGCTCAGTGTTAAACTATGAAATCCTTGATAGTTTTTGAGCTTGGTTATTTGCTCCAATATGATCAGTCAGTGTGGAGTTTACTCTCTTTTTATGTACAGTAGCTTGCTCTGCCAGTGTGTGGGGGGAAGATTCTCTGTGTTAATTACTTGATTATGGTATTGTTTTCTGCTTGATTGTTTCTCTGGTGTTAATTCCTGCTTATTTGGATGCTTATACTCTTGCTTCCTATTTTCTCCACAACAACAACCCTTTGAGATGGATTTAGCTGAGTGAGAATGATTGGCCTGAAGTCATTCCACCAGGTATCACAGCTAAAGCAGAATTTACAGTGTCCTGATTTTTCAGACCACCACCTAACCACTCCACCAAACCAGGTCTCTGAATGTAAGGTGCTGGGCTAGAAACCAGAATACTGTGAGTTCTAGTCCTGCTAGAGGCATGATAACTGGTAGAATGACTTCAGGACAGCTAATCTCTATTAAATCAAATTTTATTCCTTCCTTTCATATTTATTTCTGTATTTCTATTAAGCATACGCCTTATTTCTTCTCTTCAGATAAATAAAATCTTTAAAATAAAGTCATCCAGTTATCAGAAATAGCAAGCCTTTTGACCTTGATCAAATAAATCAATATTATGTTTTTTTATCTCTCCCAACAATGCTTAGATCCTCCAAACAAAGTTCTAACATCTGCTTTCAAAGATGTCTGATCAGTTCTTTCCAAATATAAACACAGACATTTTTTCAATGAGAAACAATTCTTTTAATTAACTTTAAAGTCTTAAATCAAGTCCACGTGAATCCTTAATCCATTTAAAACTCTCTAAAGCCAACACTCAATATACTTTTGTTATATATGCAAAAACATTTTTACAAACCTTTCAACTTATAGCCAAAACTTCTTTTTTTAACAGATTGAAGAAAACTCTTCCATATGATTTCCTGATTGGAAGATTCTTAATCTTTAAAAAGCAGAAACAAACAAACCCAAAGAGATTAAGAGGTGAGCCTCAGTTGATATAGACTACATTAGTGGCTACAATCTTGATGAAATCCTGTAACTTTTAGCCATTTGCAAGCCAACCACAGAAATGCAGTTCCTGCTATCTACTCACAACTCCCCCCCCCCCCAATTGTATGGAGAATGTGCAAGTAGTCTTAAGAGCTCTTCTCCAGTGAGATTTTGGCAGCCTGAGTCATACAACACTTTTGCTTACAATGTTTTCTTTCTGTTCTACCGATATCAAATCACCATGGTATTCATTGGAAGTCCCTCCTCCTCCTGTCTCCCTTATAGACCATTACACTTTGTTCCTGGCTTCTGGTGAACTTCAGGTGCTGCCTCTGGGTTAGCTCTAATAAACATTGTTTTGTAGGCTGTTCTTTTGGATTAAGCTAAATTTGAATATATTTTGGTTTATTTATTTGTTTGTTTTTGTTCATTAATTATGGTTGTCCCTCCACCAAAGTGACTGTTTCCAGTGGACAAAATTTAAGAATTAAAACCATATGAATAAGTGTAAAACCCCACAACACTTAGTCTAAATAGTACCTTTGTTGAAGGTGTCTTTGTCTACATGATTTTAGAGAAGCGGAAAGAATTGCATTTAGCCTATAATCCTAAGAGGCACATGCATTTTCTTGATTGGTTTCCATAAGAAGAAATGTTCACCAATTGTTAATGTGGGATCACCAAGAAATGATGTTCAAGAATGGAGCTATGTCATAGGAACAACTCAAATTTGTTTATGATTTCTGTGCAATCTATGGAATATACTACAAAACCATAATACATAAAAACTTGGCCATGCCATGCAGGGGAATTCACTGGAGAAAGCAATTATGTTTGGAAGAGTTAGTAAGTTGTAAAAGGAAATCAGGCCATCAAAAAACATGATGATTGGACACCATCAAAGCTGACACCAGCCAGAGCATAGGAAAACTCAAAGAAGTAGTGAAAGATTGGAAGATATGGAAAGATCTGGCTTATAGAGTTGTCAAGAGTCAGATATGACAAATGGATAACATCATCATTATCATCATGCATGACTGTCTGCCCTCCATTTATCTGAAGATCATTTTTTCTTTAATTTTATTTTGGAAGTATCATTGCAGTGAGAATATAACCAGTTTTCTATGTTGGATAATGGTCATCCAGAAATAGTGGTCCTGAAGGCTAAATATAGAATTTCTTCCTTCATTTAATGGCTTGAGAGAGAGGGGGATGGGAGAGTTGCCACTTGTCTTTTAAAAGGACTAAGGACAAAATAGCATGAAAATTTCTGTAACAAATGGATTTGCTAATTTGAATTTTACAGCTAATTTGACATTTAGTTCTTAGAGAAAAAATTGTTGCAATCACCCAACCAGAATCAGATGCATTAAATTCTTATTTTTCCTTAGGAACAAATTAATTCACAAGCTCCAGTTAATTAGGTTAACTTCTGAAGAGGAGGTTTAAAAAAAGAAAGAAAGAAAAGAACTGGAACCATTTCTTTAGTTTAAAAAAAAAACCCAAGGAAATTGTTTAAATACTTCATCAGAAGAACTCAACAAAATCCACCATGATGGTACAATATGACTCATTTAAACTGTGGCTGAGGTAAAAATAAAATAGCAGCATCAACTAGATTGTGGTGTTTGAAAGGCCAATATGTCCATGTTTGCCTTCAGCTAGATTTCTTATACCATAAGCAGCCGGAAGCTGTCTCCCATCCAATTCTTCTCACCTGCCAACTGGTCAATAGAAAACAAACAGCTTGTTAAAGATTTATTTATTTTTTAAAACCGTCTGTTGCCTTCTTTTTCCTCACAGATGCTTAGTTCAAGATTGCTGGTTTCTTGATCTCTGTGGAGACTAGCTAAGCTGGGTTTCTAAAAGAAGGTGATATGGTGGAAAATAACCTAGACCTGCCTTGGGAAAGGAGAAAGAATGAATGAACTTTAAGGAGAGAACCTACAAAGAGTATTATATAATCATTAGAAATAGGAAAGCACAACAAAGATACTCAAAATAATCCCATCCTGATTTTTTTTTTGTGTATAACAAGTGTATAACAAGTCAGGGAGAAACTTGGATAGGCTTTCAAGATTCTAGCATAGTACAATAAAAAAGCATTTTCAGAATTTCTACAAAAAAATCATTCTAACAATGTTTTTTAATTCAGTCCACCTTGAAAGGATGACAAGTAAGCTTCCCGACCTTCTCCCAGGAAACACTCTGCTGTCTATTCCAACAGCTCATTTTTAGATTGGTTGTGGAAGGATAACAGTTTGATTGCATGTGAGAATCTTGCATGAAAGGCATGCCACTATGGGTGCTCAAGAGAGGAGACAAAAAAAGGGGAGTGTGTGTGGAAAGAAAAAATAAGAATCTGTGTACAAGAAAAATATGCGACAATCTGGAGTATGGGTGATAGGATCAGGTAAAGATCTACACACAGACATTATGTGTGACCACCTTCCTAAAACTAGTCTAGACACATCTACAGTCCTTGGAGACAAACATTTGCCCATGGTAATAGCCTCCACCTTATGGCCTGCTA
This sequence comes from Myanophis thanlyinensis, assembly GCA_017656035.1. Taxonomy (NCBI): domain Eukaryota; kingdom Metazoa; phylum Chordata; class Lepidosauria; order Squamata; family Homalopsidae; genus Myanophis; species Myanophis thanlyinensis. The sequence goes on from JAEANM010004887.1 coordinate 12,159, forward strand.
TGTGTCTTGGATAATTCTGGAAGATTCTGCCTCCTTTTCTGGAATTGGCCTGGCTTTGCCAATTGGTCTGGACCCAGTGGAGGCATTCATAGTGGAGTTGGTTAATGGACTGAGATAAGATCCCAATTCCTCCTGGTATAGATCTTTCTCCCTTCCTTGCTATCTTTGTTAATTTTAAAATCAATTTTAGTGTTACTATTTATTATTTAAATGTTGTACCTTGTTGCTTTTATTTGTTGTGAGCTGTCTAAAGTCACTGCTAGATAAGATGGCGTGATGGCGAACCTATGGCACATGTGCCACAGCTGGCACGCAGAGCCATTTTGCTGGGCACACAAGCTGTCGGACAACTTACCTCCAGCTGAGCTTGCACATGTAATTGTGCATGCACATGTACACAATTGCAGAGACCCAGCTGGTCTTCGGGCCTCTGTTGTGCATGCGCGCGATTGCAGCAGGAAATCCAGCTGGTCTTCGGAACTCTCCTGCGCATGGACATGCAACTGCTCATGTGTGTGTGAGTGTCTGCACACAGCATGCATGCATTGCATGTGAAAAAGCTGCATGCATGCGCAGATGGTGTGGTTTCACATGCAGCTCACGTGGAGGAGCTGCACGCAAGTGTGGATGGCACACGCAAAGCACATACTTTTCGGCACTCATTAAGTAAAAGGTTTGCCACTACTGATATAGGCTGAATACATATGTACATAGATACATATGTACCTACATACATAAATACAGCTCCATCATCCCCATCCACTGGCTGTAAAATCACCTCAGAACTGAATTGGCTGGAGAGGGACAGTTTTACCCAGAAACAACTGGAAGACTTAGATATGGAAGACTGTCATAGACTATTAAAAGACCAGCTTAATCCTGAGCGTTCATTTAATTTGATTTGGTGAATTGTGCCTTGGGGTTCAGTCTTCTCCTGGAATAATGACAATTTGTACGAACAGTGCAGCAGAAGTAACAGCAAATTGTATGAATTTAACACCAGAGCTGTCCAACAGGCTCTAGATTTGTTGAAAGGGCCTGGAAGCTGTCCATCTCTATAACAAGGAGCAAGATCTATACAAATTGCCGAACAAAGGTGAAAGCCAATTTGCAAATGAGAGATTGCTGATGCCTTCTGATGTCTAGGACACCATGAATTTTATTAAGGGTGCTTGATCCTGACCCTACTCAAGTCTAGAATCAATTGAAACCCATAGACATTTCAACATCGGTAGTAAATCAGTCTGCTGGTTGAAAAGCAATACTTCTCTTCCCAATAATCCATGCTGCCTTTACTCCTATTTTCTTGAGCTAATTGTGATGAAAAATCTATATCCAGGAGGGAAATAGAAAAGCAACTGATTCCAGAGATGCAGGAATGGTTGGGGTTGGTAGGGCTCTTACATAAGAAATATTGCTGGGCATGGGATGTTTCTGAACTAGTCATATCTCTGTGAGATATGAGAGCCATGGTGGCACAATGGTTAGAATGCAATATTGCAGGCTAACACTGCCAAGTGCCAGCAGTTCAATCCTGACCAACTCAGCCTTCCATCCTTATGAGGTTAGTAAAACGAGGATCCAGATCATTGGGGGCAATACGCTGACATTGTAAACCATTCAGGGAGTGCTGTAAAGCACTATGGGAAAATATATGAGTCTAAGTCAGAAATGAAATCCAGTCAGTTCTAGCTGGTAGTAAATTTTCTAAGTAGTTTGGAGAACCAGTTGTCAGAAGAAATCTCTTTTTGTTTTTTTTCCACTTTACAGGGTTAATTCTGTACAGAAGGCAGTTGTTTCTAGCCTAATCTTTATTGCCCTGCTTACAGAAACTGTCTCTCCCCTTATTACATTGTAACTTTGGTAAAGTTTAATTCTTTGCTTAATGATGTTTAATCCTGTGTTTATTGACGGAATAATTTTCCCTATTCAGCTTTGTTTGGAAGGAAAAATGTTTATCTCTGTTCCTGAAAAGAATCACCTTCAGAAATCTGGCTAGTTGATGTGTCTATTTGTTCTGGTAATTGGTTTAATAAGCAACAGTTACTGTGTTTACTCCTTTGCTTCATTCTAGCATTTTGCTTTCTTTGTAGTTAGGCTTATCTCAAGTGTTTACACATGAGCTTGCCTGGGATGTGAGCTCTGGCAATGAGCTTGTGTTTTAGTTTTAAAATAATTATTTGTATTGTGTTTGAATATTTCCCTGCCTCATGGTTTCTTTTTCTATCTGGGGAGGGGGTCTTCCTTCACTGCTTTAGTGGTTCTTGGCATTGTCCTTTTGAGGTGTACTTCCAAGAGACATGATGGTTGGCACTAATTTTTTTACTGCCTTTCTGGGAGACATGTGATTTTTCTTTAAACCTGGATGATTTTCCTTAGGATATCTTATGAAGTGAGTGAGACCAGCTGGTATCTTTAAGTGGTGCAAATGGATCTAAGGATTGCTTCTCCTGGGTGTGCTGTTTCTGGAGAGCTTAAATGACCTCTCTGCTAAAGGATTTCACTTTATGAGCAAGAGTTGGCTGTTGATAATTATCATTACATTTTAACTATTTTAATTCCTTAAGGTGCTGTAGCACCCTGCCTGATTCGTGACTCTGGCTTGCAGGTATTTCTAATCTAATGAAATCTAATCTATTTAGAACAGCTTTTTGCAAGCAAAGAAGCTTTTTGTATTTTTGTACAGGTAATCCTTGATTTATCACAGTTCATTTAGTGACCATTCAAAGTTACAATGGCCCTGAAAAAGTGACTTATGACTGTTTTTCACACTTATGACCATTGCAGCATCCCCATGGTCACAAGAGGTGAGGGGAAGCATTCCTTGACATGAGTGACATCAAGTTGCATGATTCACACCCATCCAGTCACATGATCACCAAGCCATGTCTACTAAGCCACTCCCAGAGAACCAATAGTAAAAAAATTTAAATTCCACCACTGTCTAAGACAGTGCTATTGCTATCTCAAATAACTGGACTGTAGGAAGCATGGTAATTATAGAACAGGGTATAAAGCTCATGTCCCACAGGCCAGATCTGGCCCATAGGGTGCTTAAATCTGCCCTGTGAGGCTGCCCTGGAAACAATGGAGGACCAGCCCATGGTGCCTCTGCCAATGAGCTCAGAAGAGCCACAGGTAGCCCTCCTGAGCTCTGTTTTTACTGCAGAGGGTTGCAGGAGGCTATTGCAACCAAAAACAGAGCTTGGGAGCCTGTTTTTGTTGGCAAAGTGCTTGGGCTACTACAGGCACCCCCAACATGAGTGACGTTGAGCTAGACACATCCAACCTGGCCACACCCACAAAAACAACCCTGATGTGGCCCTCAATGTAATCGAGTTCGACACCCATTATAGAAGATCATCTTTTACATGTTGATGATGAACTGCCATAACCAGCCATCATGATCAGTGGTGAGTAATGTTGATAGTTATTGTTTGGCAACGTGTAGGGGGAGATTTATAGGTTCCTACTTTTGAGCTAACAGATAAAGGAACTAAGCTGTTTGCTTCTCCGATTAACCAAGGTACAGGCGGGAGAAGGAGGAATGGACTAAATGAATTTAGAGGCACAGATAATCTTTAATAAAAATATTACCCTGCAAATTACAACACTAGCATGGAATTATACCCAGTATTTTCCCTTCATGCAATTGAAATCCGCAATATTTCAGTTCAAGGGTTTGCTTTACATTCTCCAGATCTAGGGAACTGGAGGAATGCCATGTGTTATAGTGAGCCTGCAAATTATCCTGAAGGTGGGGTGATTAGGTTTAAGTCATAAATAAATAAAATCATAAATGGATAGAATAGATCCCAATGATCAACTGAACTAAAGGGCGCTTGGAAATACTTTGCTCATTGTTCTATCTAATGGAGCCACATTATATGTGGCAGTGGTTTGCATACAGTGATATATGATCCCATTTTTCATTTGGGTTGGTTTAGGTTTCCAATTTTGTTTACTTGACCTGGACACACTCTGAGTTGGTGCTGTTAGCCAGAAGAAAAAAGTTACAGTGGCCATTTTCAAAGCTGAAATTGGTCCCATTTCATATTTTTGAAATGCCACTTGATTTTGGCACCTGTGCAGCTATATTGGCAGTGCTGAATGATTGACAAAGGCACAAGGCAAAGTAATGGCTGCATGCTGAAAACACTTTCTCATGGATGATTTTGCTTGTTTTCCATGGAATTTACATATAGGCAAGTTTATTTATTTATTTTTCAAGTCCACATCTGTGCGATGAGCTTGTGCTCCTGCCTCATTTTCATAAATGCTGCTCTTTCGTAAATGTTGCTCCGTTGACAGATTGTGAATATACCGTTCATTGTTGTAGGCTGAATTATATTCGGGAGGAATGAAGAGTCCCAAAGGTGCTTTTTCACGAGGCAACTGGACTTTCTTGTTTTTCTTTGAAGATGTTTCATTTCTCATCCAAGAAGCTTCTTCAGCTCTGATTGAATGGTGGGGAATGGAAGGATTTATATTCCTTTCAGACAGCTGGTCAGTTGCACTCTTTTAGAGAGTTGTTGAGGCCATCTGGAGATTTAAATCTTCCAAGAAGGCTCCACAGCCATTTGCATTACTCAGGTGACCTTGAGGACACAGGCAAACCTCCAAGTGCTTCAAAAACCCTCAAAAAGGATGCAGATGACCAGCTGTCTGGTCATATGTCAGGATAAGATTGCTAGCTTGATTTTTTTAATATCATATGGCTGCCCTGGGCTGTCCCTGATCTTAACATATTGATCACAGATGTTTTTAAGTGGGAGACATCCACATTTTCATTGTAGTGATCTGTTTAAAAAACAAAAACACAAACTATTTATCTGGTTGCCAAGTGTCAATGACTTGATGGTCCATAAGTACTCCATCAATCAATTGCAGTACTTCATTCATATCTCATTTCTAAAGAAACAGTGTGCACTAAGCAAGGAAAGCATCAAATAAGCAATGGAGGAAACAAAATGCTCTTCTGTAAAAATCAATGCATGTACATTGATTTTTGAAGTTAGCACAGAAAATAGAGAGGCCCCATGAGATGACAGGGCCTGGATTGCAGCCTATTGATCCATGCCTTAAGCCGGGTTCAAAAGAGTTCTGAATTAAATTACGTTGTTAAATGTGATCATTAGACTAGAGAAAAAAATGCCAGTGGGGCTTACCCATCAATTCTGCATGCTGTTTCTTATGTCTTCCTCCTCTTTTTAACCAGCCTAGTTCAATCTTCTTGCCCCAGTCTGGAAGAAACCCAAAACAATTCCCAGCAGAAATTAGCTTTAAAATAGATTCTACTTGGATCACTGGAAGTTTTTTAAAAAATCTCATTGACCCTTATGGTGAGTTTTTGTGCAGGCGACCTTTTCTGGAGAAGGAAGGGTAAATGCAGGGCAACAACAATAATAATATTTAAAAAGTGGCAATCTTAATTGCATCATCTAAGCTCTACCTGCTTTTTATGTTCAGGTATGATGCACATCAAAAACAGGCAAAGCTTTCTTTAGAGTCCTGCAGTCAGCAGCTTGACCTTTAGAACATATCCTACTAATGCTCCAGAATAAGTTCTTTTTCTCCTAATAATTATTCCCAGACTTCTAGGGAAGAAGAAGAAATTGAAGAGAGCTCCACTAATAGAGAGATGGTGATCATGGTAGAATGAATAGCTGGCAAATATTATTGGTTTTTTTTTTATCATTTCTCCCTGGGGTAAGGAAAGGACTTAACCGATCACCCAAAATACAGCTGCTCCCCATGAAGAGACTGTAAGAGATGTGTTTGGGGGTTTTGAGCTCTGAGAGACGAAGGAATAGTCATCTTGCTAACTCTGCAATTGGAGCCTTTGTGGACACTAGATTTGCACGCTTCCTTTTCTAATCACTTTTGGGTAATTGGACTCAAAAGTTAATTTTAAGAGTCTGCCTCTATAGCTAGAATGTGCTTAAAATATGTTATGGAAAAGGAACAACTAGAAAAGACTGAGGCTGATCTGAAAGTGGATTTAAGAATGACCAACTACAAGAATAGTATGGAAAAAGATGCTACACTACACATACAAAGAAACTGGCTCATGTCTTAATAATTAAATGGATATACAAATAATAAACTAAGAGAGTGACCTATACAGATTTACAAATCTACAAAATTGATAGGCTTGTTAAAGCTTTGAAGAATGTTATGAGAAGGGACAAAGAAAAATAATGAAAAAAAAAATCAAGTTTTAGGAATGTTTTTAAGGGACCAAAGGGATCAAGACTGTTAAAACTAAACAGAAGGGATATAAAGTTGGTTTACTTGAACAAAGCAAAATAGATATGTTGTTATCTCTGGAAACCTGTAATGGGCTTTTTTTGATCGGAACTGATGTGAAAGCTTTGTTTTTACATAAGAGATGTGATATGGGAAGAAGAGATCATTTGTCATATTTTAAGAGAAGGTAACAATTTACTAAAGTGTTTATACTTGTGAAGGGGGAAGTCACTTTTTTATATATTTTTTCTTTACTATATAAGCTTTAAAAGAATTTTTGTTGATATCAGGGAAGATAGTCTTTGCTGTCTGTGTGAATAGAAACTATACATCAAACGACATGAAGATTTGGGTCTAGCCCCTGGCAATTGTGTCAGAGTGTCATCTTCACTGTTGGTACAGTTGGTACAACACACAAGTTCAGTTTGTTTACCTGGAATGAATTGGACCCATTCGCTCAATGGTTTCTCTTCCTCTCTGTTAGCAGAGTGAAGTGACTCACACAACTATCTATAGGTACTGTGAAGGAGAACAAATTGCCAATTTCAAAGTGTATTATTGTCATATTTTTGCTGTCATGGAGTTAGTATGGGGATGTTTGCCTCAATGCCAAAATATGTTGCTAACCTTGAATATGGTGGACTTCAACTTGGAGGAGGGAATCTTTTTCCTCTAGTTACTGGTCCTGGGTTTAGCATGTATTTAGCATTGCATGCATTGCATTGTTCAGTTCCAAGGCAATATCTTTATAAAAGAGATAGAGATAGAGATCTTTATATATGCAGGGCAAGACTATTGATATACTTAGACTAAGTCATGACAATTAAAAAAACCAATTAAATAACGCTCTTATAAGCGTTCCCTCCCAAAATACATTTTACAAATATTAGGGAGAATTTGTGTGTCCATGTGTGTGTGTTGGAGCATCAGTTCTAGACAAAGTTGGGACCATGTCTATAATTATGATCTAATTATGATCCCATTTTTATGGTGGCATAATTACAGTGCCCTTCTAATATCATTCCTTCAGCAGTTCATTGAATGGCATTTCAGCTGGACCAGACAACAATTCTGATTTAATTGAATTGAAGTCTACCATTATTAAATATTAATCGTCAGCAGACAAAATATTTCTTTTTGGTCAGGAAATGGAAGAATAGACTCTTCTTTCATCTTCAGCAGAAAACTAACTTCTTTCTCCTTGACAATACGGAGAAATCAAAGGATCATGATCCAAGGAGGAACACATGTTTTACACAGAGAAAATGTGCACATTTGTGGAAGGGGCAGATTGTATTGTTATTCTTCTCTCAAACCTCAAGTCCATCATCTTCTGTCCTGATCCTCAATTCTTACTCTGAGTCCAGCAATGACCTGACATAGCTTCTCATTCCATATTCTTGCTTTTTAACTACTTGTGAGAGCACTTCTATAGTTTCACCAAAGCTACCACAATGCATACAAAGTACAACTTAAATGAGAATTGCCTATCCTTTATCTCTCTGGCTTGATTGAGAGGGATGATTTTACCATTAATCTAAAAGGTCATGCCAAAAGAGGCAACTGATGATGGCAACATTTTTCTCCAATTTGGGCAGATCTGAAAAATCACAAAAGCCAACACAATTCTTTGTGTTCCTTTCTCTTCCCACCAAACATTTTACCACAAGTTTTTAAACATTTCCCTTATACTGATGCATTACAGTACCCTTTGTAATTTCTGGGCTTCAATTTAGAGCTTTCAGAAGAATTCAGATGTGTTCAAATCTCTCCTATAAGTCCAGCACAGCTCTAAACCCTTTTATTTATTTATT